>PVIY010023106.1:0-33412 GCA_004026745.1 Myrmecophaga tridactyla | reverse complement strand
AAAAGAAAAAAGAAAAAAGTCAACTCACACACACATACACACACACACACAACACACAAAAAAGAAATGACACTCGGAAAGGTTAGGGAATGGGCAACATGTGTTTGGAGATACTTGAGCTGAGGCCTCAGCCATCTCATCCATGGAATTTTTTTTTTTAATGCTTTACAGAGAAGCATATATTTTTTAACAGTGCAGCAATATGTATAATGACTGAGAGGATCTGCCAAAAGAATAAGAGCCTCCTATCCCAACTTCAAGTCCCTTTTCCTTGCCATCTCAAAGAGGAACAAAGTATCTTCCAGAGAAAAAAACAAAACAAACAAAGAAACAACAAAAAAAAAACAAGTGTCAAATCAATCTCAGGGGTTGAGAGGGAAAAAGAGGAGTTTAAAATCACAAGTGCAGGCATATTGGATCCTTACCCTTCTGGACACACACTTACGTCAGGGTTCGTCATTATAAATTATCTCTGCCATCTGCCACACTTACATGATATTGTCCTCTGATACAGAGCAAATCACCTAAGGTTCACTGGGATTCCAAGAGAAATCGGATATCTTGGCAGTGTGACCATCATGAGTAAATAACAACTCTGGTGGCCCATCTTCTGCATCTTCTGGAGATTGTTCCTCTCCAATTTTACTTAAATCCCAGACATTCAGTCAATGATCAGTATCACTGGAAGCCAAAATAGTTTCACTGTGAGGTGACCACTGAACCTGGAATATTTTATCCTTATGTGACAGTGAACCTGGAATATTTCACATCCTATGTGATTCAAAGGAATGCAACTTGAGCTTCAAATTTTTCAGATCCACAGGGCAACGGTCTTGTCAACTGATCCTGTGGCAAGAACAAGCTCACCATAGGGACTGAAAAAGGGGCAGTTCACTTCAGCACTACGAGTATCATGAGTGACTTGGTTTGGAAGTATTGTTTGAATAAGTATCCCAGATTCTAAGTTTCTTATCATCAGCAACTGACCCAGAGACTCATGGAGCAGAGGCCAGGAAACATCTACTATAGCTGTGCACCCTGTAAATATGGTCTTTGCATCCACCACTTTTCCTTCTTTTGGAATGGCACTTATGCCCCATATGCAGACAGTATGTTCATTTTAAGCATTAGGTAAGTGCCCACTGAAATTTGGGTTCCGAGAAAGCCCATACGCTTCCTTCTGATGTCCATGGAGACGTAAGTCTAGGTTGCACTCTTAGAAGGGTCTGGTTTAGAAGGGTGTTTCATGTCATCAAAAACAAGACTGTCACTGGATGGAGTCTTTGTGCAGTGATGGAAGAGTTCTGGGGCATGTATTGGCCCTGTTCACTTTTCCTTCATGGTTTACCTTGCTTTCTATTTCAATTTTTGCACTAACTGAGCCCAAATCTCCAAATTCACCTTTCTCACTGTTGTGGCGTGATGCATCAAACTGAGCATCATTAGGGGGCTGCATGCTGGTAATTACAAGATGGTTCTGTTCATCTGATGTGTGTGTCCCCAGGACAAGTTGATAAATGCTGTAATCTTTTCCTTTTGGTCTGGTTGCATCTAGAAATTACTGTGCAGTGAGGCAGGGCTGCTCCAGAGCATGGGTCGTGACCAAATCATAAAGAAAGGGAGTGTTCTTTTTCCATATTTTGTACTCCTTGTTGATCACGTTCTTCCACTGTGTCAAAGGCTGCTTCCTTGTTGGTCATGGTGGACAGGCCAGTGGTGTGTGTGTGTGTGTGTGTGAGAGTGTGTAAGGGCCCATGCCCATGTGCATGGGCATGTGTGCTGGGGAGGGTTTGCAAAGTAGCATGCTTGGCCTCTATTGTGTACATAAGAATTTGTCCACAAGTGTGATCCTATCTGTATAACCACTTAGTAGCATTATGAAGTCAAAGAGCATGTGACTTTAATATTTTAATACATGTTTTGAGATTTCCCTTCAGAAATGTGCCAATTTCATTTGCAGAGTGGAGAATGCCCATTTCCTTCTCTACGTCTTCACTGACACAATATATATATATATGTCTTTATAATATCTGCCCAAGCGATAAGTGAAAAAAGCATGTATTTGCATTACCTTAGGATGAGGTTGAGCACATTTTCATAAAAATCATTGTATTTCTTTTCCTGTTAGTGGTTCACATTCTTTGATCATTTTTTCAATTAAATTCTCTTTTTATTGATATAGAAAGGAAATTAATAACTTGTTTATTATTATTATTATTTTTTGCATGGGCAGGCACCAGGAATCGAACCCAGGTCTCCATCAAGGCAGGCGAGAACTCTACCTGCTGAGCCACTGTGGACCGCCTGGAAATTAATAATTTATATTACAAAGTTTTCCTGGCTTTTCATTAGTCATTTATTTCATTGTGTGTTCTTATGTGACTGTGTGTATATACATGTGCATGCAGAAAAGTTTGATTTTTATGTAGTTGGCATTATCATCTTTTTAAAAAATGGATTTTTGGTTTTGTGCCAAGTTTAGAATAGCTTCCTCCATAAGAGCTGATAAGAACTACTACCCTGGAGATTGCTCATAATTAGGAATTTAAAACCCCACCTATACCGTTTATGGGGGACCCTAAAAGGCTAGATCTTGAAGGTACAACACCGTTCACCATGGTCAAGGGGCTTATAAAGGAAGTAGCTTTGGTGCTAAGCAGAGTGGGTGGATGGAGGAACTAATCCATGAGAAGTTCTAACTACAACCTGCATCCTGTGTCTTGTCAGCCCCAAATCACAAATTCTGGGTGGTCCAAAAAACCTCTAGCATTGAATTTGGTTTATAGTAGTCCAAGACTGGTAGTGCCCCTAGACATCTGTAAGAAACAGTAAAAATTTTCTTGGGGTATCATTCCCTCGGCTTCATGGAATCCATGAAATACTTTTCAAAGAGAGTGCCTAGCTTATGTTTAAAAATAACCAAGAACACAAGAAAACAAAGCACCATGAGTCTGAACAAAAAGAAATTAAATATGGCAGGAATAGACTGGCATCACTTCAGGGTTAGGATTATCAGATCCAGATTATAAAACTATACTTAGTGTGTCTGAATAAATAAAAGACAAGCTTGAAAATATTGACAGGAAAGAGGAAGTCATAAAAAGTGGCCAGACTTGAAAAAGAATTACATAGAATTTATAGTAAAAAGAGATAATAACTGAAAAAATATATAATAGAGGCTTTCTGCATTCATTAACAGCAGAATAACTCACACTAGACCAATCCTCCTGCATATAATAATTATAATCGCTTGGAGAGCAATAAAAAGCAAGCCAGAAAACAGAGAAGTCAACAAATGGAAGAAGGGAATGGTATTAAGTATTTCCCTTTTCATGTTTTTTTGTTTGTTTGCTTTTGCCCATGGGCAGGCCCCAGTCAGTGCTGAATTGAATGGCTAGAATTCAAACAGAAATCCAGTTTTCAGACAACAGGGCTTGTTGCTAGGTTGAAAAGTAGAAGGGAAATCCTGGAAAGAAGGAAACCACAGAGTGGAAGCCCTAAATCCTCTTTCTTAACTGTTTCAATCTATGGCTGGCCCCAGAACTATACACATATGGGGCAGACTGTAAGCAGTATAGTTAAGGCAACAACACTAGACAGTAAATTGAATGAAATGGCAGAAACAAAAAGACAAATATGCCTCATTTATATGGACTATCATGTGGAAATTCAGAGAATTGAAGTCAAGAACATGGATTTTTATCAATTTGGGGCCTATAGTAATGGGTTCCAGATTGTAAGCTCTTACAGCAGTCACATATATTCAGGAGTTGTAAATGCTATTTCTAAATTTTGAGATACTGAGTTATTGAGTACAACCTAGTCATTCCTTAAAACTTCAGGTATCTATCTCACACCTAAGACTCTGAGTTAGAACACTGAAGCTAGGAAAGTCAGCATTACCCCATAGAGCAACTGTTAAAAAAAAGTGATCAGACTGCAACTAGGGATATGAGGAAAGCTGATTTGGATAGGACTAAGGTAAATCAGAATACAGGATAAAGAATGATATGGTCCATATTTTAAAACTTGAACCTCTGTGGGAGGACAAAGGAAGAGATGTTTATTTGGTGCAAAATTTATATTTTGGGTAGTGCATTATCTAATTTAACTTGTATGATTAGTTTATTTGAACACCGTAATTACCCAGAATCTTGAATAGGGTGTGAGATCCTGATGGTTTGTATATGTTATGATGCTGCAATACATCCCAGACTAATTTGGGCAGAGAATAAAAAAGTATTTTCAAAGTCCACTTGGGGGACTGGGGAGAAAGGAAGAAACACTCAATTTCCCAATTTGGGGAATTCCTGATATTCTAGTAGCCATCTCTAACGAATATTAAATTTACATATATTCAAGGATCCGTTACTGGGCTCTATTCTGTTGTTTATCCATTTTAGAATCAGTACTTCACAATACTAATCAATACAACTGTGCTGGTTTGAAATTGTTATGTGCCCCAGAAAAACCATATTTTCTTTCCAAATCCAATCTTGTGGGGACAGACCTATTGTTTAGGGTGGAAGCTCTGATTGGCAGACATATGGAGATGCTTGGAGCACCATCAGAGAGCAGAAGCCTAGACAGAAGTTGGGCGATTTAGAGCCCAGCAGATGTCATCATGTGCCTTGCTATGTGATGCTAAGCAAGCCAGAACGCAGAGGTGCATCCTGGAGGAGTAAAGAGAAGGCCCACAGATGCTTAGAGAGGAAACCACTGGCGTCAGAAGCTGGAAGCAATGGAACTGGGAACAAGGACCAACAGAAGCCAGCCACGTGCCTTCTCATGTGACAGACATTGGCCTTTCTTGAGTCAAGGTACCTTTCTCTGGATGCCTTAATTGGACATTTTTATGGCCTGAGAACTGTAAACTTGTAACTTACAACATTCCCTGTTTAAAAGTCATTCCATTTCTGGTATATTGCATTCCGGCAGCATTAACAAACCCAAACAACAACTTTGTAAAATGTTTTGTTAGAGAAGTCCCGCATAATTTCTTCTAAAAGCTCTCATATATTGTGCCCTCATTTTATAATTACATTTTACTTTTCAGATTTTGATTGTAAGGAATTTGAGAGAGTAATAGTTTTATAGTATTGGGCCCTGTGCATTTATTCAGGGATTTTTTTTGGTTTCAATAAAACCTTAGTTTTCTTCACAAAGGTCTTTTCATACTTCCTGTAAGGTGTAATAGTATTTTATAGTCATTGTCTAAAGTTTGTTACGATGAATAGGGATATTTTAAAAATGCATTAAAAAAAACCTGGCTATTAGTGTAGATAGGAGGTATTGGTTTTTGTGTATTCTAGACATCTTTATGGGCTTTTAAATTAATTCCAAGAGCTCGGTTTCTGCTATAGACAGTCAAATCGGCTAAAGATGTATTGCCTTGGGCAGGCCATGGTGGCCTCAGCAGGCAGAGTTCTCGCCTGCCATGCCAGAGACCCAGGTTCGATTATCGGTGCCTGCCCATGTTAAAAAACAAAAAACCCAAAAAAACCCAAAAATGTATTGCCTCTATTCTAGTACTAATTCCTTATTTCTTAATAGCACTGATAGTGAGCCTCCTTGTTCTGCCCCGACTTTAACAAATACTTTTAATTTCTCACAATTAATTAACATATCTCAATGGATTTGCATGAGATACCCTTTAATAAGTTTAGGATATTTACTTCTATTTTTCCTAGAGATTTTCTCATGAATGGGTCTGAATTTATTCTATGCAAATTTATCAAAACGACATTTATTAAAGTTAATCATATGTTTTTTCCTTCCTTTAATCTATTAATATAGTTAACAGCATTGATGGATTTTTCTAAATCTCATTTTGTTTTGGTATCTCTTTTAATACACTTACAAATTCTATTTACTAATTATTTCATGTAGTTTATGATTTGGTTTTTAGGTGCTGTACTTACGTTATAAACTATTAATTAATACATGTATTAAACTGTTACGAATATTCTAATGTGTAATATAACCTTAATAAAATAACCAGGAGCCAACATTATTCTCATAAATGTTTCTGAAGACTCAGGGATAGAAGGTGGAACACCATGTGAAAAGGGTAGTAGCATTATTTAGGACTCAGGGGTTCTAGATTTGGCCTATATTTGCCATTAAGTTGTTAGATAATGTTATGTAAGACACACCCCTACTTGGCTTCAAATTGAAAATCTATAGAATGTGTTTATTGGGAGAATCAAAGAAATAACAAATGTTAAAGGTCTTGATAAATATACATATATGTTTAAATCGCTGAGAAGTGTCAACTGCCATATACATGTAAGAAATTACTAAATTACAAATAAGGTATTCTTAATTTAGATGCAATTATGAATGAAGGTACAATATAAACACATTAAAAATCTCTAAAGCCATGTAAAACCCGAAGGCATTAAAATTTATTAAATGATGCAATAACAACAGAATTCTTTATTTACAATAGCATTATTTAACATCAAATAAGCAAATAGCATCAGCAAAGCAATATTAACTTGCATAAATGTATTTAAAATTTCTTTGAATATATCTACCTTTGCATAAACCGCTCACACTAGAAACACAAACATCAATGCAGGTGGACAAAGTGATGTTCAGAGCCAACTCCATTTTGAAAATAAGTCACAACCTGAAACACTGTAAGCTTTCTCCTGAAGAACCACAGTTAATATATTGCTTAATTTTACCCTTGTATAATCTTTTCATATACACACATCTCAGATGCAACTTCATGAGGAACTGTACAAATAAAATCCACAAATGACAAAGAAAAAAACCGACAGTTAAATGTTTGAAGAGATGTATCATCATCACTGTTCAACAACATAAAGGTAAAGTGATGATGCACTTATTCAAAAATTGTACACAATTCACTATACAAATATAATACATTGGACAGCTATGTAGGAATATACAAGACTTAAAAACAGATCTAAGGCATTATGCTAGATTTTAGCATTTTGAGGTTCTTGCACATAGCTTTTACCTGTATTAAGAAACTTAAAAGATTTTGTTTTAGTCTATAAAGAAATACCAGGGAGAAAATTCTAATTAAAATTGAAGCCACTACAGTAATTTTCTTTTGTGCAGAGAATGCTTTGCTTTTAGGCAGCATACTACCATACAAATACTAGAAAATTTTAAATTCACACCAACAATTAATGGCTTAAGTTGCATTTCAAAATTGATTGTGTATCTTTGGGTTCTGCAAGTGGATCTGTACCACCCAGTTCATGTTTTAAGCCCATATGAACTCCATGTTTTTAAACACAGATTAAAAATTGCATTATATAAACTGCAAAAACATTGCTTTCAATTATTACAGGCCATAAAAGATACACATGGGGAAGGGGGGAGAGGATATTTAAATCTTTGAGTCTAACGAATTCATTGTATTAAAACAGCTCACTTCACTTTTTAAACTTACCACATTACATGAACACTTAAATGAGTTTTACAACCAAGTTAATGTATGTATACTTTTCACATTATGTGTTTTTCACATTTAGTAATATAAGTAAAACACTGATTATTTGTTCTATTAAATAAAAACCAAGTACTCAGCCTAACAAATTTACTGTGTACAGCGTGGGAAATACTGATAATGAAGGGAATTGATTTGGCTTTTGCTTCTATAGTGATCAATATGATCAGAGGATTTCTTCACTTACTTTCTTCTACTAATTAGATGTAAAGCAAAATTGATTACCTGATCAGAGCCATAAGAGAATTTATAATCTCTTTTCCTTCATAACAGTAATGATCCTGAATTATTCTAAATTACCAGTATCACAGATTTGCCTGAATTGGGATTGACGTTAAAAGACAGAGATATTTTTGGACGGTGTTACAGTGAAAAGTGGCTTAAAACCCAAAAGAAAACAAAGTCAAGGTAAACTCCATTTCTGTTTTGTGCTGTGTGAAGTTAAAGTCATTCTAATTCACAGATTTCTAAAAATCAATTCAAAATGGGTCGTGTTAAATTGTGTGTAACCTAAGACTCAGTACACCAACAAAGTCACGGAGTTCCGGGCCAACAGCTGCTCGTTTGTTCCATCACAGTTGGGCAACCCAATGGTCTGGTTGAGAAAGCAGAGCCTTTTGAGTGGGACATATGAACTGGTGGCCACTGAGAAATGCTATTCCTTGGCCACCTCCCTGTATTGAGGTCCCTCTCAAGTGGAAACAAATATCGAAATGCAAATTTCCAGAAAATTTCTTTAGTATGGAGCAACACTTTCAGACTATTTATCGTTTATCTTTGGGTTATATCTCTTTCTATATGTCCATAAGCTGTACACATATAGAGAGATACAAATACAAATAGGGGTAGTTTGTACATTTTTCACCCTGCCACAAAAACAATCAGATTTCAAGGAAAAACCTCTCTGTTCCTAAAAGGCCTGGCTAATGAGATATTACAAAATGCTTTGCTTTTTAGACATCAAAAAGACATCATTCTGAAATTTAGGTAAGAAAGTTTGTGTAGTGGGGGGTTGGGGAGAAATAGCTCAAAAAAAGGTCATCAGTTGCTTGGTATTGCAGTTGTCTTAAACTGATGCCAATTGAATAAAAGATTATTCCCCTACCAGAACAAGAAAAACAACCATAAAAGTGGCCTGCTTAGTACAGGTAGTCTTTCTAAGGTTCAATAAGAAAGAATATAAACATATAAAAATCAAGAATTGGTTCCTACAGCGGCTGCATATATCCATATCATATAGATTAGATAAATGATTTATGAGCAGAATCACAAGGTTTAGAAAATAAAAAGTCTTAAGTCTACAAATTAGGTCTAATCAAGGCATTGATATCCTTTACAAAACACCTTTAGGAGACACTGCTATGAAGATACCTAATTTAATACTGAAGTACCTCATTTTTTAGTCAATTCCACAATATGCAGACTTCACAAAAATTATACAATTAAACATTTAAGTTCTTAACTTAAATTATTGCTTGTTTACATATAAATTGAATTTTATGTACCTTACAAAACTTCGGCTTAGCACTGCTAAAAATAAAAAATAAAAAAACACATGATGGTGGTTAAATCTGTAGTGATATCTGCTGTAAATTTTAAACACACTATTATTTTCTCCCATTTTATTGGCCATAGTTGCTGGGGAACAGAATTAACATGCTTCCAAAGCAGGTATCCTTAGTTTGATTGGTAACAAGTCCTAACTTTGCTCCTCTCCTTGCCAATAAATGCGCTTTCCTGAAACCCAGTATTTAATTGACTGATAAATGGCTGCCAAAACATTTATGGAAATAAAGGGCTTACCTGGTTTCTGATGCTTTTATTATATTTTTTGAAAAATGAATGACAGTGGGGAGAACTGGGGAGGAGAGGAGAAGGGAAGAGGCAGGATTAGAAATGAAACAGAAACTGCTAATTCAAGCTCTCTGAATAAACCTAAAGGGAACTTAATTTGGAAGTGAAAAATATTTCTTCTTGATTCATAATTTAGGTGAACTAGTTTGATTTTCTTTAACAAAGGAAAAAATACTTGTTAGTATTAACAGCCCTCTCACGGGCTCCTTTTCCTCTGTCCAATAATGGAAACTTTTTCCAACGCGGTCTTTAGAGCTTTCTACAACGATACCAATGACTTTATTGTCTTCACTCACTGGATGTTTCTGTGCCGTACAGCGCTGTCCATGGAGTCTGCTCTGTTTCTAACCCAAATGTAGGCTTTAGCTTAAAACACTGTTAGATTCTTAAAAAAAATTCTTTTCTTCCCCCAGATGATATCTTAAAGACCTTTTGTACCAGACTGATTAGCCAGGGAAAACAAAGCAAGAAACCAGTGTCTGGAACCAAACAGGAACAGAACAAGAGCATGGTTGTTTTCCTTAAATACATACATTTAAATACATTCAATCTGACATGGGTATGAAATTTGCCTGTCAACATTTACTTTGCAGGAGAGATCTAAGTTGCACTAAGGTGAATGCAGTGAGCAGACTGAGCAACTGTCTGGATGCGAGCTTCAGACTGTCAAGAGAAGAGGCAGCTCCTCCTGCAACAGCTGAGTGGACTCCACTCGGGGAGCCAAAGCTGAGGCCTGTCTGCTCATCTTGCTCTGGCAGAACCGGCTGGCAGTTCAGTTGGGTCAAAACAAATACACGCAGCTCTCCAGACTGGTAAATGTTTTGAGCAAGTGAGCCCGGTCAGCTGAAGAAAAAAGTAACCAGCTACTTTCAGTGTCAGCAGTATTTCTGCAGGGAAACAGAAAGAGAAAGTCATGAAAAACCTCTGACTTTTGGTAAAAATGTCACAAAGCCCACCAGAGAAACATCAAAATACTTGGCTGTTTTAAATAATGTAAATTATGAAGCAGCATCTGGATGAGTTACACTGGATTTTGATGTGGACAAGCAGATGGTGACCTTCCTATCTGAACACAATGTTCCAAAGAGGCAAGGATGAGGCCAACAGATCATACACAATCTTTCTTGTAGGACACAGACAAAGTCATACCTTAGTCATGAATGGACTATCAATTTCTCTGTCTGAATGACTGCTGCTTTCTTACCAATGATATCCTAGCTGAATTTCCTTTCTCCCACCTTTTCAACAAAGATTACCACGATATCCAACTGGCTGAACTGCCCTGGCTCTTAGACAGCATTCATCTAGAAGAGGCTACCACTTTCCTAATTCCTCCTCAAACTCAGCTGTACAAGACCACACATTATAAAATGTTCCTCCCAAGTCTCCCCTACTTGGTTCTATGTGGTGTGTTCTCCTTGGCTTTGGTAAGGTAAATAAACCTGGGTTTTGATTCTAGGGGTGTTCTTGCTAGCCTTTGGCTGCTATGCACTGACGATTTGACTTACTGCATACGAGGGGTTGTACCAAGCAAGAATTCCGTGGAGATGTTCCCTTGGTTGGTGCAAGTATATCTGTCAAAGCTTTCCTTTGGTGATTGATTATCTACTCGCTAAAAGTTTTCATTCATTAGGCAAATATTGAGCATCTGCTATATGCCAGGTTCTGGGGATATAACATTAGCAAGACATTCATGATCACTGCTATCACAAAAACTGCCGAATAGACAAGGCAGACAAATCACAAATTAAAATAAAGTGTGTTCATAGGTATGCTAGGGTGTGCTGGGAACATACAACTGCTTCTGGGATTTGGATATTTAGTCATAGAATTCTAGCACATCAGAGCTATTACATATTATCCGGTTTAAGAAAAATTAGGTAGGAAGAAAGCCCCCAAATAATCTATTTCACCTTGGCACTCTGAAAAGAGTATCTGGGGAAAAGAAAGCTAGATTATGAATTCTAATGGTCAAAGGCAGAATTATATCAGCACCTAGTCAGGTGCACAATTCTTCTAAGCTTGAAAAATTAGATAAGGAGAATACCTGTGATTTATTCTTTTAGAAAAGATTTTCTCTATAATCTAAAACTGAATAATGTATCTATTCCTAATTTGACTTACTGATGTGATTTAATACAGAAATACTCCACGGCTCTGATTTGGAATAGGGAAAAAAGCCTCTAGTTATTCTGGAAAAAAATAATTTTCCTGAGACACAGCCATATTGTATTACATTTATGGGGTTCAGGAGCTGTAAGACAGTATACTTTCAGATGGACGGACATCAACAAGCTGCACTTGGTCAGAATCTGTCGGTAAAAGAAAATGTTGAGTATGGTAAGCAGCCCCCGAGAGACACTGGCATTTGGCTGTGTCACGTGGGGTGGGGAGGGGTGGGGAGTCTTTAATTTTTTTGTACCTAACTCTTTTTAGGGCTGTTGTGAGGATTAAAGGAAATGATGCACATAAAGTGTTTAAACAGTTTCTGGGACATAATAAGTACTCAGTAAATGTCATCACTGCTATTATCATCATCATCAACTAAAAACCAATCCTTGCTAGTCTAGTGATCAATTTCCAGAATAGCAGTAAATATAATTAATTACAACTATACTTTATGCAAGAGCCATGATGCCAAGCAGTAAACTAAAAGTTAAAATGTTTAAATCTATATGCAAAATATAAATATATGCCCTTCTCTGAATAGTGTTTTGGTAAGTCTACAGTTACATGTATTTGCTCTACTTACAGCAAGGAACAATTATAATCTTTACTTCAAGATAAACAGAACACAGATTTAATTAATAATGGATCACGGTGCTTTCTAGTTCAACAAATGGAACCAGATGACCAATAAAATACTGACAAAAATTTCCTGATTCATAACAGAAGCATACTATATTACAGAAACACAGAGGATAAAGCTTACTGAATCCTTATCTGTTCAGGTATCAGTAATACGGTGACAAATGCAAAGTAATTTCCAGTTATTACTCAGGGATTAGAAGGGATATACTGTACAAGGGAACAACAGGAGTGTCTATGACAGACTGTTCTCAGGAGGAAACAAAGTACAGATGGATGAGCAAGATTCAAGAGGGGAACCGGGGAAAAAAGAAAAAGTGGTGGGGCAGAATTGGCCCAGACTAGATGACAACAGAGAGAATTTTTACCATGGAGTCCCAAAGACACTTTGATGGAGAGAAAGCTTTTATTGACAGAAAGGTGCCTCTCACACTCATCTTTCCAGCCTGGGTTTAGTCAGGCACTTGGATGTGTGCTAAGGCAAACCCTTTGGTTCTGCCAGCCCACCTGACACCTGCCCTCTCCTCCATGCCCGGTACCAGCTCTCTGCGGTGCTGTTTAAGACGTTCCTCTTCACCCTTCTCCCATTCCTCTTACTGTTGTTACCTGGAGGCCTGCCCTTCTCCAATCCGCTCTTTTCTTCTAGGTTTATTGTACTTGGTCACTATTTCCCTAGTCCAACCACATACTAGTTTTGTGACCTTGAGGAAATGATCTAATCCTACGAGATTCAGTTTCCTCAGCTGAAAATGCTAGGAAGACTGAAATATGTATGGAGGACCTGGCACACTTCAGAGGCTCCTCCTGAGACTGTCTTACAAATATGTACCTGAATCTCTACTGTCTAGCCCACTAGGATTTGTGAGCATCTTTCTCTTCCCCTCAAGATCTATGTAAAAAGAGAGAAGGGAATAACACCAAGGAAGGAAATAATTTATTTCTTTTTGGATTTCTCCACCGTTATCCGCAAAAAAAAAAAAAAAGAAAAAAAGAAAAACCCTCAGAAAACTCTCAAAAGAACTCCCTGGAGGGAGATGGGTGGGAGAGTGTAGGGCACACACAGAATGCACAATTTGAGGTCAGCCTGCCTGGATTTACTTGTTGGTGTCATGGGAACATGGAGAAGTTCTCAAAATAGTAGTTATACCATATGGCTGTGATATGGATTAAATGAGATAATTAAATAAAGCATTGTTTCTGTAACATTTTAAAGGGCAGAATACGGAACCATCTGAATGTTCTGTTTTACAGCAGGTGAGTCTTTTCTTCTTGGAGGTAAAGTCTAAGGGGGAAAAAGACATCCAAGGAGAGTAAGGACATAAGCCAAAGCTATTCCTGGGGTGCTTGGAAGAACATGAGTATAGAAGACAGGGCTATTGGCCTGACCCCTACAGGACTTGTGAGGGGCTATATCTACAAGGTGGCTTTCTAGGCTGGAGATGGCCTAGACCACACAGCTACTCACTGAAAGGAGAGGGAGGGAAGGTCTGGAGCTTGCGGTGATAGATTCAGGAAGGGAAATGTGATCCTAGCCTCCCAGGTGCACTCTTTTCCCCATACACATATGAAGGGCTCAGAGGTTAAGTTTCCTAGCACTTTTGGGTTAAAATGGGCTGTCCTTTGTGGGAGCTTAATTATCACTTAATATCATTCCAGTGGGACACGAACCCCAGGTGGCAAGCCTCTCCGTTCTGCACATAAGCCATCAGTTAGTGTTAGTGTATAGACCCAGCGGAAGAGAGAACACAACGGCAGCCGGGAGGACACCAGCCCCAAGGCTGCTTCAGGATCGATAGCCACAGGGCACTTCCAACTTCTACTGATAGCACATGAAGAATCTAAATGCATAGTCAGTATGCAATATGTCCCATTTTCTGTCTGGCTTACTGTATCAGCACGTTAACCATTTAAATGGGCTTCTGTGCATTTGGGCACATGAGCATTATACCATCTGAGCATGTCCAGACAACACATATGGACTCCCACACACAGTCAACATCTCTACCATCTGTGACAGTGGTTCTTTATAATAAGAGAAACCACATTTAGAAAACTAACATGTCATTAAAATTTTAATTAAACTCACACTATTTTTTAAGCTTGAGTGGTAATATTAACAACTGTCTAAGAGACAGAGAGAACTTTTAAAAAGAGAGTGATCTACTGCTAAGGATTATATCCCTTATCATAAAAGGGCCAAAGTCCTACTAACCTGGCTCTCTGTCAAACCCCTCACAGAGTCCTCCCTTGTAATACATCTGCTATTGGGCATACAACTCAGCTAGGCCCTAAGCACTAATTAATTATTCTATTGTTTTAAGATTTGGTTGAAGTGAATAAAAAAGTATTTGCAAAGTCCCCTTCAGGGAATGGTGAAAAAGGGGTAAAATTCAACTTCCCCAAGTTGAATTCTCGATATTCTCACAAGCAGTGTAGACAGCCAAAGGAATAGGCTGAGCTCCCAATCTTGGGGTTTGTTCATATGAAACTTAACCCCACAAAGGATAGGTCAAGCTTCCTTAAAATTAGGCCTAAGAGTCACCCCCAAGAGAACCTCTTTTGTTGCTCAGATGTGGCCTCTCTCTCCAGACAACACAACAAGCAAACTCACTGCCCTCCCCCTATCTACATGGGACATGATTCGCAGGGGTGTGGACCTTCCTGGCAGCCTGGGACAGAAATCCTAGAATGAGCTGGACCTCAGCATCAAGGGAGACTGAGAAAACACCTTCTCGACCAAAAGGGGGAAGAGTAAATGAGACAAAATAAAGTGTCAATGGCTGAGAGATTCCAAACAGAGTCGAGAGGTTATCCTGGAGGTTATTCTTACGCATTAAATTAGATAATCACCTTGTTAGTCAAGATGTGATGGAGAGGCTGGAGGGAACTGCCTGAAAATGTAGAGCTGTGTTCCAGTAGCCATGTTTCTTGCAGATGACTGTGTAATGATATAGCTTTCACAATGTGACTGTGTGATTGTGAAAACCTTGTGTCTGATGCTTTTTTCTACCTTATCAACAGATGAGTAAAACATATGGAATAAAAATAAACAAGGGGGGAGGGCCACGGTGGCTCAGCAGGCAGGATGCTTGCCTGTGATGCCAGAGGACCCGGGTTCGATTCCTGGTGCCTCCCCATGTAAAAAAAAATAATAAAAAAATAAAAAATAAACAAGGGGAACAAATGTTAAAATAAATTTAGATTGAAATGCTAGCGATCAATGAAAGGGAGGGGTAAGGTGTATGGTATGTATGAGGTTTTTTTTCTGTTGTCTTTTTATTTCTTTTTCTGAATTGATGTAAAGGCTCTAAGAAATGGTCATGATGATGAATATGCAACTATGTTGATGATATTGTGAATTACTGATTATATATATATGTAGAATGAAACGATAAGAATGTGTTAGTTTGCTGTTATATTTTTTAAAAATTAAAAAATTAATAAAAAAGAAAAGACACTGAAGAATAAAAGAAATATCAACAAAAACAAAACAAAACAAAACAAACAAAAAAAGATTCAGTTGAACATAGTAGCATCATTTTCCATAAAACAGGTATTTAAGGTAATAAGCAAATAATACAAATACAAATGATACACAAGATTGCTGTCTAAACAATAGAATATAGAAAACACTTAGAAAGAATAAACATAGACATAATTAAGGGAGAGAACAATTGAAGGTAGTTCCTCTTCCTCCTCTTTAAAAGCAAAAATAAATAAAAGTTTCCTCTAACATAACTAATTCTTTGCTATACCTAAAGGGTGTTCAATGCAAAAAATAGGGCCAAATTATGCTGAGTGAGATTAGCCAAAAACAAAAGGACAAATACTGTATGGTCTCACTGATATGAACTGACATTAGTGAATAAACTTGGAATATTTCGTTCGTAACAGAGACCATCAGGAGGTAGAAACAGGGTAAGATATTGGGTAAGTGGAGCTGAAGGGATACAGATTGTGCAACAGGACTGAATATAAACACTCAGAAATGGACAGCACAATGCTACCTAACTGTAATACAATTATGTTAAAACACTGAATGAAGCTGAATGTGAGAATGACAGAGGAAGGAGTGCTGGGGGCATAAATGAAATCAGAAAGAAAGACAGACAATAAAGATTAGATGGTATAATCTAGGAATGCCTAGAGTATATGATATTGACTAAATGTACAAATTAAAAAAAATGTTTTTGCATGAGGAAGAATAAAAGAATGTCATTACTGCAAGGTGCTGAAAATAGGTGGTAATTAATATTTAAAAATTTCAACCTATGTGTGCGACTAAAGCAAAAAATGTTTATTTGGTACAAAATTTATATTTTGACTAGTGCATTTCCTAATATAACTTATGTAGATAGCTTGGTTGAACACCATAAGTACATAGAACCTTGGGTATGACAGGAGATTTTGTTGGTTTGTCCAGAGTGATGCCCTGATGAATCCCAGAGTGATGTGATCAGTGAGTGGAAAAGTATTTGCAAAGTCCCCTTTGGGGAATGGTGAGAACAGGGGAAAATTCAACTTCCCCAAGTTGAATTCTTGACATTCTAACAGGCACTATGGACAACTAAAGCTGTAGGCTGAGCCCCCAGTCTTGGGGTTTGTTCATATGAAACTTAACCTCACAAAGGATAGGTCAAACCTACTTAAAATTTAGGCCTAAGAGTCACCCCCAGGAGAGCCTCTTTTGTTGCTCAGATGTGGCCTCTCTCTCTAGACAACACAACAAGCAAACTCACCACCCTTCCCCTGTCTATGTGGGACATGACTCCCAGGGGTGTGGACCTTCCTGGCAGCCTGGGACAGAAATCCTAGCATGAGCTGAGACTCAGCATCAAGGGATTGAAAAAACTTTCTTGACCAAAAGGGGGAAGAGTGAAATGAGACAAAGTGTCAATGGCTGAGAGATTCCAAATAGTCGAGAAGTTATCCTGGAGATTATTCTTACGCATTAAGTAGATACCACCTTGTTATTCAAGATGTAATGGAGAGGCTGGAGGGAACTGCCTGAAAACGTAGAGCTGTGTTCCAGTAGCCATGTTTCTTGATGATGATTGAATAATGATATAGCTTTCACAATGTGACTGTGTGATTGGAAAACCTTGTGTCTGATGCTCCTTTTATCTACCTTGTCAACAGATGAGCAGAACATATAGAATAAAAATAAATAATAGGGGGAACAAATGTTAAAATAAACTTAGTTTGAAATGCTAGTGACCAATGAAAGGGAAGGATAAGGGGTGTGATATGTATAATCTCTTTTTTTTCTGTTTTCGTTTTGTTTTTTTCTGTTGTCTTTTTATTTCTTTTTCTGAATTGATGCAAATGTTCTAAGAAATGATGAATATGCAACTAAGTGATGATATTGTGAATTACTGATCATATATGTAGAATCGAATGATCATAAAAAAACAAAACAAAACAAAAAAGGGCCGAAATAAAACCAACAGGATCACTGCAGGGCAAAACTAGTGTTCTTAATTTCTGTGCCAACATTAGGTCACTTAAAAAGAGCTTAAAGAAATTATTGTTCACGCAAAACCATTGCATGCAGATGAAATGAGAAGGTATTTTTTTTTGCCAATTGTGGTTGATAAAATATTCATGGCTACTTTATTACCATATTCACATACTTCTTTGCTGTTTCTTACCCGTGAATTGTCTCCCTCCTGCTTGATCATATCCATTCCAGGCAGCTGGTTTGGGAAAAGGTTGCCTCCCCTCAGAGCAGGGTCAGTAACCTGATGGAACAAGAGATGCAGTAGCTACATTCAGCAAGATATCCAAGGGGTATGGGGCAATAACCGAATCACCAACCTTCCTCCTCTTCGTTTCTTGTTTCTATTTTTATTAGAGAAATTGTAGGATTACAGGAAAATTATGCAGAAAATCCCACATACCTCCCCTCACATGCAGCTCTTCTCTCGTATGCACACTTAGTGGTAGTGTGGTCTCCAGGGGAAGAAAGGCCCACATGAAAACGGCTTCATACTTACATATATTTTTCCATGTATGTATCTTGGGGATATATGGAGAAAGTATGAAAATTAATACTTATGGAGGGGCTTTGTTGTCTTTGCTACTTAGGCAAGTTATTAATTTCAAGAGCAAGTGGGAATATCCAGAATGGTGTTGGATTTTGTGAATTTAATCTGACCAAGTGAGCTATGCGTCAGCAGTCATACATTTCTTTTTACAAATTACAAAATAAATGTATAAATGCTAATAGAGGAATAGTTTGTCAGAAAACATTCACTACAATTGTGCTTTTAAGTTAATTCTGATACTGAAAAGATTTTAATCCATGTAAAAGTTTCAAATCAATGTGGATTATTAAAGATGTCCCAATTTACTTCTGACGGGGTTGAATTAGGATTCATGCCAGACTAGACCATTCCAGCAACAAAGTATGAATCACTAGTAGTTCCCCTTTTGTAGGAAATCCCATAACAACCCTAGATTTTCTTCGCTGAAAGGATAAAAGACTATACTTCTCTAATTTACGTCTGTTTAACTGCCTTACTCAAACATTTAGCCTCGATTCAACTACAGAAGTTTCAAGTTATTATATATATATATGTATACATACATATACATGTACATATATATACAATGGTTTCTTAAATTGCAAAGAGCTTTAATTTTCTTTTACCACTTCACATTTTTATTGATCATCATTTTATAGTTAAACACTGAATTAGTAGAATTTTCATGCAAATTATGGTTTACCAACATCAGACTGAAATAGACCTGATTGAACTTTTGATGTTTCCCCATTTTCTCAATCATATTCTGATTGAAACTTACATTGCTGCCAGGGATTTACTGATTAAGTCATTTAGCCTTTGCATGCTTCAATTTCTCCAAATGTGAAATAAGAGTTAGAGTTCTTGCCACATTTTTGCTTTGCATATACTACTGAGGATCAGTAGGAGATGCAAAGCATTATGTAAAATAAGATCTTCTGTAAATACAATTTAAAAATTATTAACAATGATCATGATGATGAATATACAACTATGTGATGATACTGTGAGCCACTGATTGCACACCAAGTATGGAATGTTTATATGTTTAGAATGTTCATGTTTGTATGTTGTTTGGTTTTATCAATAAAAATTAAAAAAAAATTATTAACCTATATCTTTACCTCTGGATAAGTCTACCACAGATTTTGAATTGCAAGCTGTCTATTTACTATCTCAAAAGCTCTGAGTTTCTTTGCCACCCTAATGAAGCTGGTATGTACTTGGGAATGGCAGAATCATTCAATCTTATTCAACACAAAATGGAATTACTAAAACAAAAACAAAAACAAATCATGGCATCCACACTCCAAAGATTAGTAAGAATAATTTTAATGATCCTTAGAAAACAGGATTAGCTGCATCAGTTCCCTGTTCTAGTGAAGTGTCATTCAATGGTAACTGGATGACAGGGAGATTTGGCCTTTGCTTTTCATCTGGCTGTACATTTAGAAAAAGTCAGTTCTTAAACAATAAACCCCAAATGAAGCTATTTAAAAAGCACACTCACCATGCTGATTTCAGAGATTTACTTTAGATACTGCTAAATTCCTCAAATAAGAAAAATTTCAATGACAAGAAAGTTAAGTATTTTAAAAACTCTTGAGCAATAGTAACCCTTCTTTGATTATTTCATCATCAACAAGTTTTCTGTTAACATTTCAAAACACAGGTAAGAAATACTCTTCAAATAAAAGTGGGGATTGATAGTAGATGTTAAATACAAGGAAAGACACATTTAATGCACGAAAAGAAAAAAGTTACATCAGAAGAAACCAAGCTGCTTCTCCTCCCGAGGGCTCACCTGCTCGGGACCCATGGAGGACAACCCTGATGTAGGCACAGAGGTCACTGAGGTCATGCTGATCTGCCCTGTCATCTGGTTCATGTTGTTCATACCACTTGTATTGGGAGCCATGGACACGTTGATGCTCATATTGTTATTGTACATGCTGGTGTTTGCTTGCTGCCCAAAGTGTGGTGGGGACTGTTGCGAAAACATGCTATAAAATAAAAATAATAAAAAGATTAAGACACTAAAGTCCTAAAACAGACAGACGCGGTATTTCTGAGTACTTGTCCCTTAGGTATTTACTTTAGAATGAAGGACTTATGCTGAGTGAACGTGGAGTGGGACAGTCAGCACATGGTGAAATTGGTACAGTCCCTACTTTCAGGCCTGTATCAGACACACTTTTTGTTTTTATCACATGTATAATAATGGATGTTTTCTAGATCACAGACTTCTATCATCAACTGGTAGAGTGGAACCCTTTTAAAGTAGCTCCCTTCCCCAGTTTTACATCCAATGCAAAGGTAGTCTATGAATGATATTATCAAGGACCAATGTGGCCATTAAGCTGTAAATTCTGGTGACTTCTGCCCTAGAAAAGTGAGCTGGCTTGATAACTTGATATTGCTTGCTTGAGCAAAAAAGTTAAGAAAAATACAGAAAAGAGACAGGTGGTCTACGCTTATATGAAGAGACAGGTAATGCTGTATTACCTGTTTCCGCCCATATTGCCCTGCGCCCATCCATTCATGTCTGAAGAGGCCTGATATGCTGGATTCGCCTGAGACTGCTGTATCATGGGACTCTGGGTATGTGCCATCCTGGGCGACATCAGAGGACTCTGGGGAGTTGTAGCCCCAGTGAAGCCTGGATCAGGTTGCTGACTTATTCCTTAAAAAATGAATACGCAAAGGAGATTGTTAGTTTTACGTAGAGACCCAGGGTGGGCATAAGGGGGAGGAAGGTGTGAAGAGAACATTTCAAGTTGAATATGCATAGATAATTACTTTCAAATACCTGACCATGTGCTGGTTAATGACATATATTTTTAAAAGATTCCAAGTTGGGATAAAATACAGAAAGAAAATGTCTCTATACCTTTATTCTCTATAGTGGCAGGGTATGTGTGCCTAGGATCCATATTAACCATCATACTTAGAGTAAGAGAGAGAGGAATTACTATTCTTTCCCCCATATCAAGAATGGGTCAAATGTGTATATTTCCTCTTTGACCTGAAATAATCATTGCCTTTAGATTAAATTTCAATATATAATAATAATTGGATTGTTCTAAATTATTAAAGTTCGGTTACATATAGAGTCAATACATTTAAGTAACTTCTCATAGAATCAACTCAAGTTTGTTCTATGATGAGATAGATGCATTTAAAACATAAATGTGCATTCATGAGTAGCTTGTTTTGTCTTTATAAAGGGCCCTGTGGTACTCTGGAGTTATCTAAGTTTAGGGAGGTAAGAAAAAAAATTCACCTTAAACTTCTTGTTCAATTTAAAAGCAAATGGTATTTACATTAAAAGGAAAGAAAGAAATTTTATCAGACTTCTCTAAATCATCAAAAGAAAATAGAGGAAAAGAGTTGGAACACAAAGAAGGTAACTTCTTAGAAAATATGAGAGATGATTTAAATCAGGTCAAACACATTTTTGCTGAGGTAATTTGGAAACATGCATATTTAATTAATATTTAAATTAGCCACAATAAAAAATAAAATCTTTCTATTCCTTTAAAGAAATAGGAGACTTGAATTTAGTCAACACAAAGATATGACAGTTATTTACAGATATTCTGGAAAAAGGTAGGAAAAGTCATAGCATGTTGTATAGTATAACATATATACAAAACAAAAAAGTAAAAAAGCAATAGTTTTCAAAGCACTCTTCAACAGTGGTTACAGGACAGATCCCAGAGATTGTCATGGGCTACCATACGATCCTCTCATATTTTTCCTTCTAGCTGCTCCAGAAAATAGGAGGCTAGAGGGCTTAAATACTTTTTTATCGTCACAATCAACTTTTTAAATGTAAGCACTTTTATCAATAATTCAATTATTAATTGAACATGACATGCATATAAATATTAATGTTTATGACATTACACTTGGTATCTCATCTCTTAAGATTGAAATTAAGTAACAAATCAATATTAAGAAAACCAAGAGGTCTTCTATTATAGTTTATATATAGTACTTTTCAAGAATAATCCATTCATTATAGATTTGATATTATCTTTAGAGTCTTCATCTTTAGAAGTGGTAGGTGTCTATAATTTTATATTCCTATGTCTTTCAAAATTTTATATATATTTATTAATTTGCTTGAGTCAGACTCAGGCTCTCAAATATAAATAAATAAATGAATGAATAAAGAAAGAAAGTACCTGTGTTTATAACACTTACATAAACATATATCTTCATACACACTCATACACTCGCTAGAAAGACACACGACACATGCAGATACCTATTTCCGTCATTCCTAAAGACCCGCACTCACAGCGAGGGCAGCACCTGAGCTGAGACACTGGAAGGTACTCTGCGGCCCTAGGGGACTCCTGACAGGACCCAACTGTCCTCCGACATTTCCTATAATTCCCTGGTTAGTCAGATTCATTTGGGAGTAAGGCAAAGAGCTGTGGGAGAAGCTGTGACTGAGGCCTGGGAGGCACTGGGTTAGAAAGGACTGGTGAAACGTGGTGGGGATATAAGTCTAGTACCATAGTTTGGAGGAAATGGAAACTGCTGGGCATTTGCCTGGGGAATCCGGGGGTTGCTCATAGTTGCTGGTATACCACCAGAAGCCACCATGCTTGGTGTCATATTCAATCCTTGTCCTCTCATCATTAAAGTTCGTTGCTGAACTTGCTGCTGTTGATGCATTTGTCTCTGTCGAAGATGCTGGTTCAGGATTTCCCTCTGTCTCTGGGCCAGCATCTGTGCATTAATAGGACCCTGAAATCAGGGGCAATTCATAGAGGAAAACATTAGAGGTAGATAGATTTAAAAAAGGAAAACATTAGAGGTAGATAGATTTAAAAACAAACTGTATATTATAAATAGAATAACAAATAGTGCTGTCACACGTAGAATTATTTGGAAAATAAAATTACATGGAAACGGGCCACGGTGGCTCAGCAGGTAAGAACGCTTGCCTGCTGTGCCCAAGTACCCGGGTTCGATTCCTGGTGCCTGCCCATGTAAAAAAAAAAAAAAAAAAAAAAAATTACATGGAAAGGGGGGCAGGCCACGGTGGCTCAGCAGGCAGAGTTCTTGCCTGCCATGCCGGAGACCCAGAGAGCCCTGGTACCTGCCCATGCAGAAAGAAAAAAAAAAAAATACATGGAAAGAACATCTATAGAGTTGAATAACTGGTGGTTGAAAGTATAAGCTTCTAAGTTGTACAGAAATGATATAATGATTATTTTGAAACTTACATATATTAAGTTCAAAGTTAATATCAATTAACTTTGGACTAATAGCTATGTATGAGGACTTCAAAATAATACCAGTCCTATCTATGAAGACTCTGTGGTATAAAACTTGAGGATGGCAGTTTAGGGTCTCATTCAAGGGATATTCAAATCTAAAATGAAACCAAATCACTGTGTCCAAAAGTAGCAGGAAGCATTTCAGCAAGGGCTGACTAGAGGCAGGAAGAAAGCGGGTGAGTAAAGAGAAAGGTTGATAGGAACATATAAAGAAGTCAGGACAACATGGGAGGAGATGAAGGTGGGGAGGGAGAGGGTCATAGTACTTGCTAGTAAGAAGTATAAGGATGTGTATGGGTCCAAACAATACACCTGGCAATAAAACTGGCAGTGTGTCAAAGGGAACTACAAAAGTGACAGCCGACAGACAACAGATCTGGGATGTTTATCAGATCTTATGACCTACTAAGTTACTTTACTCAAGATATCAAAGAAGTTCGAAATGACAAGGGAAGCTAAATGGATATAAGCAGATATAAAATATGAAAGCTGACAGCTGCAAGTCATCTGCTCCCTTACCTGTGTTGGTACTCCAGGCCTCAGAGTCAAGTTCACATTTGAAACATTGCTGATTTGATTCATAAGTGGCTGGCGATTCTAAATATATATACACAGGCATCAATCTTTTTTAAACAGAAAATATTTTATTTCAAACCACCTTCCCCAAGTATCTGCCCTCTCCAAATCAATGTCTGTATGCTATCGGATATGAAAATGGCATTGTTGTCAACCTTTTAAAGTTAGTTACCAGTCAGGTTTCACATTGTTCCTAACTGAGAAATTATTCTGGACTGGGTGGAAAATGTACTGTCTATAAGGAAGAAAGAGGGTAGAATGATCAGAAAAGGAGGCCAAAAAGAAGATCGGAAAAAGGCAGGCACTAATCACTTTTAAAAGTGAGACGGAAGTTTAAAGCCCATAATGTTATTTACTTTGTTACAAATATCTGTTAAGCCTTTTTCAATGGGAATACATTTTCCTGAGCTAAGTAGCTATTCCATAAGGCAGCATCACTCTGCCACCATTCAGTTAATGGCATTTTTGTCATAAGAGAGAACTAATGATGTCAGCCACTGTTTTCCTGAGTGCCTACTTTGGGTCAGACATTGCACTAGCCCCATTAAACATGCATATATTGCCCTCAATCCCTAAAACAACCCCATTTTACAAATGTGAAAAATGGAGGCTCAAAAATCTCAAGGTTAGATAGCTGTAAATAGTAGAGCTAGGAAACAAAAGGATAGCTATTCAATACTGGAGTGGGAATAGTGGAGGAGGAAGGAGGACAGGAAGCAAAAAGCAATACGAAAATAGTAAGATCACTTTGGAAAAGTTTTAACCCACCAAGAAAGAGCTGGAATGAGGTTTAAGCCCTCCAAAATAACACATGATTGCTGTGCCTGAGTCCCCAGCTGCTACCAACCCCTGCCTTTCCAGATACCAACAGAAAAACATACCTGCTGTGCTTGGAGGCGATGCTGAAGTTGGAGTCTGAGTTGATTCGGCTGGTTCTGCACGAGGCCAGTGGGCCTAAGGCCGGGTCTGGGTTGCATACGGAGTGTGGCATAACTAGGCCGTTGTCCCATGGTGTGAAAGTTTGGATCCTGCATGGGAGTATAGCTACCCTGGGCCATCTGTGCCTGAGATGCATACTGCTGAGGGAAAACGGGCGCCTTCTGCTCCATCATGAGGTTGGAGTCCTGACTCGAGAACTGTTCTGGATCTACTGCTTGGCTCTTGAAGAGAAAGCCCCAGAAAACAAACAAATAAATAAAACCACTAAAAACAGCAAAGTAAATATAAGTCTGTTTCCTCTCACTCTCAACAATTTGAGTTGTTTATGCTGGGTGTCTTACACAAAGGCATTTTAAGCTTGTGCACTCTTCTTTCTAGAAAATCCCTCTGTTCAATCGAGCCAGTTGTACAAGGAAGGAATCAGAGCTCAAGGGGGTCAGCTGTGCTTTCTTGACTCCCAGCAAACACATTTTCCAAGGGAAGGGGGAGAAATGGGCCATGACTACAGAAGGCCTTCTCTTCTTTCCACCAATGGGAGACTGACCTGGACATTAAAATGCCACTATCTCCTAGAAGTGTTTAAGTTATTGACTGATAATTCACACTTTGTATAAAAATCACTGTAACTGGACAACAACCTTGGTTTCCAGCTGGAATCAGCAGTGCTGGGAGAGCGACCACCATTACACTCATTTTGGAGATAAGAAAAATGAGACTTGGAGACACGAAACAAGCTGCAACAAGGTGACGTAGCTAGTAAGTGGTGGGTTCCAATATACAGGCTTGTGACACAGAACCTGAGCTCTTTATGCTGAGGTCCACTGCCTTTACTTGTTTTCTGTGGTCACCAGAATTTTCTACATGCCCCACAATTTGCCACCATCCTTTTGTTATCTACTAGACCTACTGAATGTGGTTATAAATCTTGACTTCTTAGGACTTAGCCTTTCTAAGTCAGAACGAGGCAGGTATAGAAAACCCAGAACTTACCTCTCTAAAGGGGAACATTTTAGACCTAGGTGGGCCTAGATGTCTATGTGTAGAGAGGAGAAAAGGTACGTCTGTCTGACTACTCTTCCTTCTCCTCTTTCTAGGAGTAACTGCTACAAACCTGATGTTATAATGGAAGGAGTGGAGCACCCCAGCAGTAATAAAACCCTCTTTAGCCTAATAGTTTCCTAGGCCTCCCTCAAACCAGTCTACTCATGTTAGTACAGGGCCAGGTACCATCTAGAATCCTGGGCTCAAATCTGCATGGCCCTGAAATAAAACTGTGAGAACTGAAGGACTGGTTAACCTTTCCATGATAGTTTTAGAAATGTAGATGCATTAAGTAGAGGAAACAGTTTGTTGTTGAATTACTATTCTGACTGCATGCACAAAACAATCTCAGAACTTTAAATATTTACTCACTTTTAACAGAGAGAAAATTTAATTATGTAATTTCTATTTTTAAAGAAAATACACAAACACCTGTACTCTTCTTTTCCTGATTCTACCTAAATTATATTTCTATAATTCAATTTAATATGACAATACTATAGTGATAAATTTGACAAAACAAAATAGAATACAAATAACTGAAAAAAGAGACTAAAAATATTAGATGAAATGAAACTAGTTCTGACAAAAACAATGTATAAGTCACTAAGCAACCCCAAAGATCACATTTTTAAATGCCACTTTGCTGTACTGAAGGTTAACAATACTGAATGTGAAATTCTAACTGCCCCTAAAAACAAAGCATACCAGTCACACAGAAAATATTTAAACTCCATTTTCACATATTTCAGGTTATATCATGTAACCGCGAGTCATTTCTTTCCATTCTGCTGATCTCAATATGAATTGGCATGTCTTTAACTCCCACTTACGTCTGCTAAACTGGGAATTATGACAATACTATTTTAATGCTTCAGAGAAGTCTCCAATGACTTGGCATCTCACAGACGCTGATGACATGTCATAGGTCCAAGTAGTAAGTGGGACATGGGAAGGTACTTTTTGGTAATAAAAAATAAAGGTCATTCATGCTGAGTAAGGAGGACAGGAAAAAAAGAGGTAAGTGATAGTTTTCTTCTGGGTTACTCCTTATGCAGTAAATCAGGATGTACCGCTTCACGTCAATCTAAGTGTACATTAAGGCACATTTTAAGAGTAGCCAGATTCAGATAGTGCTGTTATTTTATGAGACTGTAAAGACTACTCGCAGTGTTTTCCATTCTTGGGCAAATGTTTATGTGGGAGTAGCAAAAAAGTAGGAGAAAAAGAAAACAGGGCTAGTCTGTTATGAGGCAAAAAAATGAAAATAAAAATAAAATCAAACTACAAAGCAAACTGCAGATTACTTATAAGCCAAGAAAATGGTTTCATGCCCATGAGTACTCAAGCCCCAATCAGCTTCCCTTCTGCACATACCTGGCTGACCAGTTCAGGTATTCCCAAAGCTCTATCAATCTCTTCCAGGCCATCAAAATTCCTTAAGGCCAAATACAGCTGATCTAGGAGAGCTCCCTCATCACTTGGAGACTCTGATGCAGGATGTGGACACAGCAAGTCATCTGGAGAGCTCCCAAATGGCTGCCTGCAAAAAGACAGACAAAAACCTCAGTCTTACAGGACATTTTTTTTTTTCTGAAAGGCAAAGTATCAATTGATTCCCAGTGTCTTGGAGTAAACTACTGCGCTCGCTAGACAACTTTGAACAAAATAACAATCTCAAATAACATAAAATTTATTCAGTGCCTAACACAGACAAGACACAAATCGAGGTACCTGGTATACCATACTTGTTTTTTTTTTCTTTTTTTGCATGGGCAGGCACTGGGAAATGAACCCAGGTCTCCAGGATGGCAGTCGAGAACTCTGCCTGCTGAGCCACCATGGCCCACCCGATATTTGTTTTTATTATTCCCATTTTACAGATTGCAAAGCTGAGGTATAGAGAGGCCAAAACATTTGCCAGAGTGCACAATGGCAGACATCACAAAGCTGAGATTCCAATACAATCTATCAGATTCCAGAGCCTAACCACCCCAGTCCCTTCCACAAATCTACAGACTCTTCAAGCACACACACAGATATATACTCTTCATCGAAGTAATGAAAGGACTTTTCTGAACTTTACAGGGAAGACTAATTGCTTTTCCAGTCTTATCCCACATGAGGCTACGATAACCCAGCTTGGAGACAGAACTATAAGCATATAGACTACCATAACTTTCTTGAACTCAACTGCAGTTACACGTAACTTGGCGGGGCTAACAGGAACTTTCTCAGTCATGAATAAGGAAGACTTGTATACATCTATTAAAGCTCTCAAAAGTGTGGTTATTAGCATTCTTAAGTTAGACATGCAAGGAAAGTGGATCATAAATATGCAAATTATATTTGTTGTTATAAGGTAATTAGTGATAAAATAATAAAACTACACTCCAAACCCTATGGGAGCTTTTTAAAAAGAGTTTCTGAGTTACTTTAATAACAAAAGGGTAAATGATACTTGTTTTTGGCCAGTCGATTCTTCAATCATAGAGTGATGTTTTAGAGAACACAAAAATTTATAGGTAAGTAATCTCACTGTAAAGCAAGTGAGAATAAATTCATCAAGGGATAAAGTTAACTATCTAATCCAATTCAGTACACCGTTAAAAAAAAAAGATAACCTAATATGCTACTTTGATCTAGAATCCTGAAATACTGGAGTGCTGAGTATTAAAACCAACAACTAATTGGTTATAGCACAGTGCATTAAAAAACAATCTATGCTCTCCATTTATCCCTAAATGGGGATAAATTCCCTAGTGAAAAGGAAATCACCCAATCCAGTGTGCCTTCTCAAAGAGCCCTGGGCACTGCTGCCCTCTGCTCCGCCTGTACTCCCACCACCTAGAGGCACTTCAGCCTGGCTGAGCTGCCTAGCCTTGTTCGCTATGCTATCACCCAGCGCCGCTACACAGTCCCACACATTTCTAAAGGCATCTGCCAGTATTTACGGTGCTCTCAAAACCTTGGAGTTTGGAAATCTTTCTACATTTGCTCTCTCTCATCATCACTGCTTTTGTTCTCATTTAAGACATTATGTGCTATCCATTGGTCTAAGGGGTATGTGGCCTGGGCTATGGAACATTTCCAAGGTCCCCAGGTGATTCTAATATTCAGATAAGTCTGGGAATCACTGTGTTAAGAGCATAGGTTTGTTTTCAGACTGCCTGGCAGTAGACTCCTGACCCACCCACTTCCTTGCTGTGACTGTGGGCAGGTATTTAACCTCTATGCCTCACTGTCATCAGATGTAAAATGCACATCATAACATGTCACACCTATCTCAAAGGGCTCTTGTGAGGATTTAGTAAGACAATCCACATAAAGTATATAGAGCAGTGGTATGCAGTAAGTGCTCAATAAAGATTTTTTTTTTTTTTTTTGGAAAAAACAAAGAGACTTCATGTACTAAAATAGTTTTCTTACTGGCCTTCTTGCTTTTCCTCTTCTATCTGCTGCCCTCTCCCAGAGCTAATGGTCTGAAATCAAATGTGATCAGATTATTCCACTACTGTTTCACTTAGGGAGAGGGAGGAAGGAGAAGATGCAGAAAAGTGGCAAGAAGGAGAAAACTACAGAACTGCCTATCACAGAAGCAAAGACAGGAGGAAATTCCCTAAAGAGGAATGACCAACATTGGGATGTGGTAAAAACTTAATGAAAAAGAGTTCAAGTCAGCCAAGTCTGGGTGTCCTCTATCCATCAAATTGTCTTATGCCTAAAACCTCATAAACCCCACCAAAGATGCTAGTTAAATGAGGCATTAAAGTATTTTCTTCATTTGGCCTTATTTTAGATTTTCAATTTCTGCTGGTTGTTTTAAAGGCTTCTTTCATACCCTGCCAAAAAACCCAGATTTTTCCATTTGATGATAGGCTAATGTGAAATTTACTCTTGTATAGCTAGCCAGCAACAAGGCTGCATGGGCTCTGTGTAAACACAGACTTCCTGGTCTTTCATCTGACTGAAACCCAGATTCAGAAGGAAGGAGAGGAACTGTCTCGTGCCTTACTAACACAACTCAACCAGCTGAATGACCAGAAACGCATCCAGATGCTTTAAACAAACAAACAAAAACCATAATCCCCCCAAACTAATGCAAATGTTCATTCACATGTAAACAATTTCCTTCATAGCAAAATAATCCATTTTTGTTAGATTATTTTCTTTTTCTCAATTAAAAATTTAATACTAATGTTATGACATAGTTTAAGAAGTAAAATGGTACCTTCAGGCTTTTCTACCTTGGTCAAGGCCCTCTTCAACTCAGCTGCGACTCTCAAGATGATTTCCTAAGTAGTTTTTGCTTTTAGTCTCTCAGATTCTCCAAATCTGAGGCTGTCAGGTTCCTCTCCCTAAAACACATTTTACTAAATATACCAGCCTTATCCAAAACTTTTATTTGATTCTTGAACTCACACAGGAAACATGTCTAAGTTCTTGTGCCACAGCTGAGGAATTCAAGGATTACACAATTTGGTAATGACTTTTCAAACTTTAAACTCCTGCAATGACTTCCCTATAAGCACTGCGAGCTCCAGGCAAGCTTGGTCAATTTCTCTTCCTTCAGAATATGCCATCTATACCACTATACTTTTGACACCTATCATTTAATTCTCTCCCTTTCTTCTCTAAGATTCTACCTTCCTTCACGGATCAACACACCTCCTTTATAGTCACTCCTAGCCAACCCCCTGCCTACCTCCTCTCAACTCTAGTCCCACCTCTGTATTATGTTGGATTGACTGACATTTATGTTAAGAACTTCAACTGAACACTGTGCCCAGGAGGACAAAAATTACGTCTTGTAACTCTTCGTTATTTGAATATAAACACAGCATATGTTCCAGCTGTTGAAAATAAAAGGTTCCTAATCTAACCAGACTATTATATACCTTAAAAACCATTTTCATATTCAGAAAAATACATTGTGTTGTGGTTTGGTATTATAAATTTGGTCATACCGTGAGTTGCATCACCTCCCTTAAAGACATCATAATACGTTTGGCTTATAGAAAAAAGTACTGACTCACAATTCTAATCGCAGCTATATAAATGGCCACCAACATAAGATGTTACTGTCCTATATTTTGGGTAATTATAATTATAGTTATAATCTAGCATCTGAAAGATAAATATAATATTAAGACGAGGATGGAACTCAGAGGAATAAAGAAAAGAATACACACAGACTCTAGGCTGGCACAAAATAATAACTAATCACAACACTAGCAGGAGGTAGATCCATTATTGATAGAAAGCCCATTTCTTGAAATCTACACTTTCATTTGCAGACTAGTAGGGAATTAAGGATGGGGATAAGTAAGGAATAAGGTCAAACTCTGAGCTCTTGCTTGAGAATCCATACCATGACCAAGAATTCACTTTTTACAAGTATTTGAAATCATATGATCAGAAATACTCAACAAAAGAAATGTACTCTTAGAGATACATTTTGAACAAGAGAAAATTATCTTGGAAATTTTGTACTTAATGTGAAAGTAAGCCTTTGGTAAAAGGCAGATACTGTATTTCAAATATTTATACTTTAAAAAATCTAACAGAAATATCTTAAAAGTCATCTTAGAATCTATTTTACATACCTGATGAATGAAGAAAAAAAATACAAAGGCACTAAAGAAGATGGAAATTATACAAACTAATGTGAGGTTTATAAGGTCAAAACATTAAAAAATCTGTTCCTAAATAGGCAGGCAGTATTAATATAAAATATTAACTGTGACACTTATAAAGAGGACTTTTTTAAAAGCAGTGTTTTTTTCCTCTTACTTTAAAAGACAGAAGTGGTTAGATCCTTTATTATCCATCACTTCTGAATTTCTGTGACAGTAAGAATACCATAAAGTTGGCTAGTTTGTTATAAATCCCTTTCCAACAGTATTATTTAAAATAAAAGAAGTGGGATCAGTGGCTGGAAAAACTGAAATAAATTTAAAAGTGGTAAAAATGTACACAGTTCTTAAACAAAGAAAATGGTCAGGCAGTAAGAGAAGCAACAATGGAATGGGGCAGAGCTGAGTCACAGAAATCAGCACGGTAAGCTGAACAAGCTGACTCTGCAACTGGACTATGGGTAAACACTGGAATTCATCCATTGTTGTTTCGACAGAATTCTCATCTGTTTGGGCAACTATGAAAATTCTAACTTTGGGCTTAGTTTTCCCTAGAAACTAAGCTTTGACGTTTTATCCAAAAATAACTATCAAGTTCTGGATTTAATTATTATCTTACATCTGTATTATGCACAAGTTTCCATGGAAATGGATTTTTTTTTTTTAACATATCAAACAAACACATTTAGAAAAAGCATAACACTCAATGACACCATGAAATTAGAATTGCAGAGCTGGAAGGACCTTAAGAAATGACTACTTCCAAGTAGACGGACAACAGTGGTTGTTTACATGATGCTTGATTCCTAAGCAACATCAGTAGGATAGGGATTACACAACATCCTTGGTAGCTAGCTGGTCCAAGTAGGAACCATACACCGACTGAGGCTCTTCCTCAGTATAGTCTCCCACTGCCTTGATTCTACTCAAAGTGCAGTCAAAGGAGCAGGAAATGCTCCTACCTCGGGGTTCAGAACCTGCATTTTAACAAGACCCCAGAGTTGGTTCATGGGCACAGTGAGGCTTGAGAAAACAGTAGTCATCAGCTTCTCCCCCTATAAGGATGAAATAAGGGTGAACACACCTTTCTTTCCCCTCAGCAAAAATAACTCTAGTTTGATGAATGAAAAAAGAAAAAATGTATAGGACATTGGGGACACTGTATCTTTGCAGGTTTTGAAGAATTCCCCTAAAACGCAAAAAAAAACCAAAAACCCCAACTCTAGTTCCAAACCTTTTCCTCACATATCCTAATGCTGAGCCCATATTCATCTTCAATTTTATTTTTTTAACTTCATTGAGTCCTCTGATTCCTTTGTTATTCTCTTAAGATACAGAAAAGAAAATGCATGCATTGCTATAATTCAGAGACTCTGCAATGCCAACTAAGACGAAAGTATTACATCTCAAAGCCAGGAATCACTCTTAAATCTCTCTTCTTAAAAAACAAGAGGCTCTGGAAATATATTCCGTACTTAAGAGATTTCAGATATCTTGTTTATGAATTTGACAACAATATTGCCAAATTGTAGCCTCAAAATAATAATCCTTGAGGGACAAAATGTTCAGATTCCAATAAGGTCTTCATTGTGCCTCTGATGCCAACATGTGAACCTAAGAAGTTGAACAAATTTACCTCCTGGGAAATGTTGCCTGCATCAGACTTCTAACTAATCTTCCTGCCTCAGTGCTCTTCACCAACCCCACCCAGACCACACACTGCCATTATTTTGGTCTCAAGGTCAC
>PVIY010023105.1:0-39780 GCA_004026745.1 Myrmecophaga tridactyla | reverse complement strand
GGGGAAGTGCATGGGCCAGGAATTGAACCCAGGTCTCCTGCATGGCAGGTGAGAATTCTACCACTGAACTACCCTAGTACCCCCTGTTCTATAGATTTTAATATTTCAGAGGTTAGTACTCTTTCACTTCGGACAATTCCATCTACAAAGAAAAAAAAGAAAAGTCTGTATAAGTAATTTCTTTGCTATGTTTAAATGATCATAAATTATTTGAGAAGGGAAAATGTAGCCGGAAATGCTTAGTGTAAAGAAAATGACTGAATTATTTCCAAAGTCCAATTACAACTCTGAGGGATTCAAATGTATTAGAAGATCTAATTGTTCAAGGGGTTAGGCATAGAAAAACCTTAAATTTTCAATTTTTTTCATTCCTTTAAAACATATGGTTTTGTTAAAAGAAATAGGATTTACTTACATAGCAGAAGAATGTCACATTATCTGACTCACATCCTACCTAAATTTTCCTGTTGGAACTTTTCCTCTAACAGATGGTAATCTTATTTTATACTGGATCAGCCCCACAATTTGATAGCATTATAGTTTGAAATAGGAATCACTTGTTAGTTGTATGATTCAAACGCTCTTCAAGTACCATGTAGTCATCCCATTACTTTCATGAAAAACTGAAATTATGCAGGAAATTTCTAATGGTCTTCACCGCAATAAAGTATTCTAATACTGTAAGCCTAATTTTCATCCTGAAGAGAAGCAGAAGCGCCTCAAATTCCAAAAAGCCAAAAAGGCAAATATCGTAAACTATGCAGAACGACAGGTTTAACACTGATTGCAGGCAAGTTCTACACAGGTTCCCAAACAGATGGGCTGTGAGCATTTAGTAATCTAAGAGGTAACCATCAGCAGCCAGTATGGGTTCAGCACAAACAAATTCTGTCAGATAATCTAATGCCCTATCAAACTAGAATTATTAGTCTAATGGATTTGTAAAGCTGATGTAATACAAACAAGGAAATCTAAAAAGATGAAAATAATTGAATTATTCAGCCAGAAGAGAATACTGGCTTTCCATTTACAGTGATATAATCTACTGCACTGACATAGCCAAACATTCAAACTTTACTGAGTACTGTGCATCCTGCATTGTGCTGAGGATTGACCACCACCTCCTTTAATCCTCACAGCCACCCAATGTGGTAGAGACAGTTATCAAGAGGCAGCGGAGAGGGAGGCAGAAGCACAGGTGTGGAGCCCGACAGCCTAGATTCAGCTCCTGACTCTGCCACGTCATGGCTGTGTGACCTTGGGCAGGCCACTTAATCTCTGTTTGTTCCTCTGCAAAATTGGGATGATAATAATAGTAACTAGTAACTATCTTGAAAGGAGATTATGAAGATTAAATGAATTAATGTTTATAAACCATTTAAGAAGTGTCTGGCATATAACGAATGCTGTATGAGTTACCAACAACCTGGCTGTAAAGAGGTTGGATGATGTGGTCAAGGCAATCCAGGATTTAAACCCAAGGCTGTCTGAAGCCAATGCCCATGCCCTGAACTATAAGGTATAGATTTTTAAAATGTATATTATCTTTGAGTGATTTCAAAGAATCTTTGATACCCATATCATTTTACCCTTGTTTAAACAATGTACATCACATCTAAACTTCCTTAACACGTCTGGGAACTTATTTCTGGGCTTCTGTGCTGAAACTTCCTAGAGGCCAGAAAAGTCACTTAGGAAACTGTGTTTGCAAATTTGAAGGTTACATTCCAACCATTTAAAAATACCTAACAAAAGTACACTATGTTGACCTCATTTAATGAAGGATAAACATCATGATGGAGGAAACGCTATAAGAACAGTACCTAGTGGGGGTGTGAGGGTAGTACAGTGGTAATCTCTCGCCTGCCACGCAGGAGACCCGGGTGTGATTCCCGGTCCATGCATTTCCCCAAAACAAACAAATAAAAAACAAACAAACAAAATTCAACAAATGGTGCTATAATAATGGGATACTCACTTGGAAAAATAACGAAATGTGACCCCCACCATACACACAAAAATGAAGAACAACAGCTAGTATTTACTGCTAGTATTTCACATATTAGCTTGTTTAATCCTTATGACCACTTGGTAAGGCAGGTACTATTATCAGTCCCATTTTTTTTTTAGAGAAAGATTTACAGCTTGCCTGAGGTTACACAGCTAGTAAGTTGCCTGGCCCTGAGACCGAGTTCTTTATCCATTAAACTCCTTCCCATGAAACCACATCCAGATGTGCCAACTACTTGCCCAAGACATCAAAGAAGTCACTGACTCTTCAAAACAGTGATTTGTTTCCTGTAGCCTTCCTCATTTGGTCATTCTGAATACTGAAGACCACCTGATCCTTTTCAGGTTTCCTCAAATGCCTCACCAAGAGCCCATCTTCCTGAACAGTAAACTCCTGAACAGTAGCCCCCATTTACTCTCCATTGCCCATGTCCAGCTTTATTTTTCTTTGTGTCACTTACCATTGTCCAGCATTATTCATTTGCTTCTTTGCTGCTTTATATCATTTACACCTACCTCTCTATAGTGCAAGCTCCAAAAAATACCATAAGATCCCAGTGCTTAGAATAGAGCCCAACACATAGTAGCTTCACCAAAAATTTATATGAATGACTGAATTCTTACAGATTTTTTACTTGTTGCACAATCCAGATTATATCAGTGATACCAGAAATAAAAACTAAAGAAAAATCACATTATCAAATTTAATATATCATCTTTATGATTTTCAATCTTCTCTTTCAGTCCTTATTTATAAACAGGTATTGATTTTTTCCTACAGATTTACACTCCTAACAGAGATTCCAACATGCATTCTGCTTTTTTCAATGAGCATTATCAGATTAGATAAAAATCCATACTCAATGCAGTTTTGTCAGTGACTTTAAACAAACCATACTTTCAGGCTCTGTTTTGTTTTTGTTTTTTAAAGTAAAAGCAAAGTTGCCAATGCTTTTCAATTTGCAGGTCAGAAGTCATGTTCTCTGCATTTTATATTGGCAGAGCTATAAATTATAATTCTAGTCCAGCAGTACTTAACTACAAGATTTTTGAGATAGGAAATCATGTTTTCCTCTCAGGCAACCTCTTAAAGCACATTAATTAAACAAACAAACAAACAAAATAAAGCACATCATGAATAACTGCTTCAGTGATTTAGATTTAGCATTTTATTTGATACAAATTCCTCCACAAAATACTTTGGGAGGTTATAAAAAATATCAGTGGTTGCAAAAAAATATCACATGGAGCTTTTCTTTAAAAGATCATCAAGATGAGATTAAGTCAATGGATTATGAGATACAGAAATAACACAACTGAGAAGTGTCTGTGATAGAAGTTGCATTAGTTATTTAGTTAAAAAAAAACAAATGGAGGTTTAATTACATCAAATATACATCTGATTTACAGACTACGATTGACAGACTGGTTATAGTTGTATTTGCTTTTTGTAAACTGCTTCCAAGAAACACATCATAAATAAAAGACAGAAATGTTGGGGGGGAAAAAGAATGGAAAAGATAAACTATGCAAACACTGACAAAAAAATAACTCCTATAGCTATACTATTAGCAGTCACAGAAGACTTCTTTTTTTTTTTAGTTATCTATTATTATTTCTTTTAGAAGCTCACAGTTCTGTGAGTCAGGAATCCTGGCACAGTTTGGCTGGGTCTTCTGCTTCGAGGTTTACCATAAGGCTGCAATCAAAATGGGGTCTCACCTGGAAGCCTGGCTTGGGACGGCTGTTTCCATGCTCACTTAAATGACCGTTTGCAGGATTCAGTCCCTTTTTGACAGCGTACTGAGGATCTTAGTTTCTACTTGGCTGTGGGTCTCCCCAGTATGGCAATCTGCTTCATCAAGGCCAGCAATGAAGGGATTCTGTCAAAAAGAAGTTTCAGTAGACTGTAATCTAATCCAGAAGTGACAGCCCTGCAATGCTGAGCTAGTCTATTGCTTAGAAGCAAGTCACTCACAGGCCCCGGAAGCAGGAGGTAAGATCGTTGCAGGCCATCTTAGAGGCTGCCCACTAAAGCAGTGTCATCTCAAAATAGTTCTACATTGCTTCTTTTAATGCAATTTCATTCAGATATGTTCACACAGCATAGAAACCATCCGAAGTATACAATCATTAGTTCACAGTATTATCAGTGGATGTGCATACAGCACAATGATCCAATTTAGAACATTTTCATTACCCCAGAAAAGAAATAAAAGTAAAAAGAAAACCGTAATCCTCCCATACGCCTTACTTATATTATTGACCCATAGTGTCCATGTGGTTCATTCCTTACTGTTGATGAAAGAGTATTAAAATATTACTGTTAACTACAGCCCATAGTTAGTAGTAGGTGTTTTCTCATATATCCCTCTGATTAACTCCTTATAATAGGGTTATGTATCTGTTCTTCACGAAAGAACTTTTTAAAATATTTGAACAGTTAATCCTGGACATTATCTACAAGAAGATTCACTGTTTTATACTTTCACATGTTTTAACCTCCACTTTCCTTCTGGTGACATACATGCCTCTAAACCTCCCCTTTCCGTCACACTACTCACACACCATTCAGCATTGTTAATTATTCTCACAATAATGTGCTCTGTCCATTTCCAAAAGTTTTAGTTCACCCTAGTTAAACATTCTGCACATATTGCGCACACGCTTCCCATTCTTTAGCCTCGTTCTATATCATGGTCACCTAAATTCTATATTTTGTGTCCATGAGTTTACATATTATAATTAGTTCATATCATACAATATATGTCCTTTTGTGTATGACTTATTTCACTTAACATAATGTTCTCAGGTTCATCCATGTCATCACTTGCTTCAAGACTTCTTTCTTACTGCTGAATAATATTCCATCATATGTATATACCTCATTTTGCTTATCAATTTATCTGATGTTGGACACTTGGGTTGTTTCTTTTGGCAATTGTGAATAAATGTGCAAGGAACATCAGTGTACAAATGTCTGTTCATGTTCCTGTTTTCAGATCTTCTGGGTATATCCCTAATAGCAGGATTCTGGGTTGTAAGGCAACTCTATACTTAGCTTCCTGAGAAACCATCAAACCATCCTCCACAGCAGCTGTACCATTTTACATTCCTACCAGCAATGAATAAGTGTTTCAATTTCTCTACATCCTCTGCAAACACTTCCAGGTGCCTGTTTAATAGTGGCCATTCTAGTAGGTGTGAGATGGTATCTCATTGTGGTTTTGATTTGCATTTCCCTAATAGCTCATGATGTTGAGCACCTTTTCATGTGCTTCTTAGCCAGCTGTATTTCTTCTTTGGAGAAATGTCTATTCATCTCCTTTACCCATTTTTTACTTGGGCTGTCTGTCTTCTTATTGTTGAGGTGTAGGATTTCTTTATATATATATATTGGATAGCAAACTCTTATCAGGTATGTGGTTTCCAATGGTTTTCTCTCATTGCATCAGTTGCCTTTTCACCCTTTTGACAGTCCTGTGAAGCACTGAAGTATTTGATTTTGAGGAATTCTCATTTATCTATTTTTTCTTTCACTGCTTGTGCTTTGGGTGTAAAGTCTTAGAAAATACCACCTATCACTAGATCTTGAAGATGTTTCCCTACATTTTCTTGTAGGAGTTTCATGATATTGGGTCTCATATAAGTCTTTGATCCATTCTGAGTCAATTTTTTAATAGTGTGTGAGATAGGGATCCACTTTCATTCATTGGTTATGGATCTCCAGTTCTTCCAATACCATTTATTAGAGATTGTTCTGTCCCAGCTCTGTAGGCTTGGGAGCCTTATCAAAAATCAATTGACCTGCAACAAAAATTAAAAGACAAACTAAAACCAGAAAATGAGGGCCCATCCAAAGGAATATGGTAAAAATTCATAAACTATCATGAATAAAACCAGATTTTGGACATACCAAAGACTTTAAGAAAATGTTTCTCAAGCATGAAACAAGGTGAATGAAACTTGAGGACAATATGTTGAGTGAAATAAGCCAGAAACGAAAAACAAATATTATAATACCTAACTAATATGGACTAACTATAATGTGCAAAATCTGATAATTGAATTTGAGAGCATAGGTTATAGGTGAAAGCCTACTGTAAAGGTTCCTAGATTGTAAGCTCTTATAGCAGTCACATCTTTTCCAGAGTTGTAACTCATTTCTAAATTCTGAGATGCTGAGCTCTTTGGGTATAACCTGGTTGTTCCCTGGAACTTCAGGTATTTGCATGACCCTGTGTGCTGGTTTGAAACTGTTATATACCCCAGAAAAGCCATGTTATTTTAATGCTTATCTATTCTTGTGATGGCAGCCAAGTTCTTTGAATTCTGATCCAATATTGTAGAGTGTGACCTTTTGATTGGGTTGTTTCCATGAAGATGTGATACACCCAATTGTGGGTGTGACCTTTTGATTAGATGGAGATGTGACCATTCAAGGTGGGTCTTAATTAGCTTACTGGAGTCCTTTAAAAGGGAAACCATTTTGGAGAAAGCTCAGATGCAGACATTTACAGATGTTTGGAGCCAAGAGAGAGGCTTAGAAAAATCGAATGAAACAAGGACACACCCTTGAAGAGAAGAAGTCTGCAATCCCAGGAGATGCTAAGAGATGAAACCCAGAGTTTTGCAACTAAGTGAGGATGCACAGTGCTTAGAGAGGAAGCCACTGAAATCAAAAGCTGGAAGCAACAGAACTGGGAACAAAGACCAGCATACACTAGTCATGTGCCTCCCCATGTGTTCCAGTTTGCTACTGCCGGAATACAATATATCAGGAATAGAAAGGCTTTTAAAAGGGGGAATTTAATAAGTTACAAGTTTACTATTCTAAGGCCATGAAAATGTCCCAATTAGAGCAAGGATATAGAAATGTCCAATCTAAGGAATCCAGGAAAAGATACCTTAATTCAAGGTTGATGACGTGCAGCATTTCTCTCTCAGCTGGAAGGGCAAATGGTGAACATGACAATGTCTGCTAGCTCTCTCTCCAGGCCTCTTGCTTCATGAAGCTCCTTCATGAAGCCTACAGAGCTGGGACAGAACAATCTCTTTAATAAATGGTATTGGAAGAACTGGAGATCCATAACCAATAGAATGAAAGTGGATCCCTATCTCTTGCTTCATGAAGCTCCCTGGGAGGCATTTTTCCTTCTTCATCTCCAAAGGTTGCTGGCTGATAGACTCTGTGGTTCTCTCATCTTCTGTCGTGGTTCTGTGGCTCTCTCCTCATTCTCAAAAAGGTACTCTCTCCAAAATGTCTCCTCTTTTATAGGATTCCAGTAAACTAATCAAGACCCACATAGAATGGATAGAGACATCTCCATCTAATCAAGTTTAATACCCACAAGTGATAGAGTCACATCTCTGTGGAAATAACCTAATCAAGTTTCCAACCTATAGTACTGGACAGGGATTAGAAGAAACCATTCCTCTCACAAAATTGATTAGGGTTAAAACATGTTTCCTCTAGGTTACATAAATCCTTTCAAACCAGCACACCATGTGACAGACTTCAGCCTTCCTTCGGAGTTGAGGTCTCTTTCTCTGGATGCCTTAGTTGGACATTTTTAAGGCCTTCAAACTGCAAACTTGTAACTTAATAAATTCCTTTATAAAAGTCAGAGAAAAAATCAATTGACCATAGATCTGAGGGTCTATTTCTGAGCTCTCAATTCAATTCCATTGATCAATATGTCTACCTGTCTGCCAGCACCATGCTGTTTTGTCTACTGTGGCTTTATAAAATGCTTTAAAGTCAGAAGTGGAAACCTCCCACTGCATTGTTTTTCAGGAAGTTTTTGGCTATTTGAGGCCCCTTACCCTTCCAAATAAAATTGATAATTTGCTTCTCTACTTCTGCAAAGTAGTGTGTTGGAATTTTTATTGGTATTGCATTGAATTTGTAGATCAATTTGGGTAGAATAGACATATTGTCATTTAGCCTTCCAATCTATGAACATGGAATGTCTTTCCATTTATTCAGGTCTTCTCTGATTTCTTTTAGCAATGTTTTATAGTTTTATGTGTACAAGTTCTTTAAATTCTTGGTTAGGTTTATTCCTAGATATCTGAATCTTTTAGGTCCCTTGTAAATGGAATTTTTTTCTTGATTACCTCCTTGGATAACGCATCACTAGAGTATAGTAACACCATTGATTTTTGCATGTTGATCTTGTATCCCACCACTTTACTGAGCTTGCTTATTAACTCAAGTAGCTTTGCTGTCATTTTTTCTGGATTTCCTAAGTATAGGATTATGTAATTTGCAAATAGCAACAATTTTACTACTTCCTCTCCAATTCGGATGCTTTCTTTCTTTCTCTTGCCCAATTGCTCTGTCTAGAAAGTCTAGCACAATGATGAATAGCAATGGTAACTAGGCATCCTGGTCTTGATCTCAGCCTTTGAGGGGAAGCTTTCAGACTCTCACCATTGAGTATGTTGTTCACTGTAGGTTTTTCATTTATGCCCTTTATCATGTTGAGGAAGTTTCCTTCAATTCCTACCTTTGGAAGTGTTTATTTCGTGAAAGAATGCTGAATTTTGTCAAATATCTTTACTATATCAATTGAGATGATAATGTATTTTTCCCTTATAATTTGTTAATGTGGTTATTACATTATTTTCTTGTGTTGAACCACACTTGCATATCTGGGATAAAACCCACTTGTTCATAATGTAGGATTCTTTCAATATGCTATTGGATTCTATTTGCAAGTATTCTGTTGAGGATTTCTCTATCTATATTCATTAGAGAGACTGATCTGAAGTTTTCTTTTCTTGCAGTATCTCTATCCAGCTTTGGTTTTAGGGTAATGTTGGCTTCGTAGGAGGAGTTTGGTAGTGTTCCTTCCTCTTCAACTTTTTGGACAAGTTTGAGTTACGGGTGGTATTATTCTTCCTGGAATGCTTGGTAAAACTTCCCTGTAAAGCTGTCCAGTCCTGGGCTTTTCTCTGTCTGTACATTCTTGATGACTGATTTGATCTCTTTACTTGTGATTGCTTTGTTGAGGTTTTCTATTTTTTCCTCAAGTCAGTGTAGGTTGTTCATGTGTTTATAGGAAGTTGCCTAGTTTGTTGGCATACAATTATTCATAGTAACCACTTTGATCTTTTTTATTTCTTTGGGTCCATGGTAAATACCCCCCACCTCATTTCTGATTTCATTTATTTGCAGCTTTTCTTTTTAAGTCATTGTCAATCTAGTTAAGAATTTGCCAATTTTGTTGAGCATCTCAAAAAAACCAACTTTTTATTTTATTGATTTTATTTTTTTATTCTCCACTTCATTAATGTCTGCTCTAATCTTTGTTGTTTCGTTCCTTATACTTGCTTTGGGATACATTTGGGATACAGTTGTTCGGTTAGGTCATTGATTGTAGCTCTTTTCTCCTTTTTAATGTAGGCATTTAGGGTTAAAAATTTCCCTCCAGCACTGTCTTTGCTGCATCCCATAATTTTTTCTATGTTGTGTTCTAATTTTCATTTGTCTAGAGATATTTACTGATTTCTTTTGCTATTTCTTCTTTGACCCACTGTTTAAAAGTATGTTTAACTTACATATATTTGTGCATTTTCCAGTTCTCTGTTTGTTACTGATTCCCAGCTTCATTATATTATGATCAGAGAAAGTACTTTGTATAATTTCATTCTTTTTAAATTTATTAAGAGCTGTTTGGGGCCCCAGCATATGGTCTAGCCATGAGAATGTTCCATGAGCACTTGTGAAGAATGTGCATTTTAGGATGTAATGTTCAATAAATGTCTGTTAGGTCTAGTTCATTTATTATATTATTTAGACTCTGTTTCTTTATCAATGCTTTGTTTACTTGTTCTGTTAGAGAGAGTGTGGTGTTGAAGTCTCCCACTATTATAGTAGAGTCGTCTATTACTCCCTTCAGTTTTGCCAGTATTTGCCTCAGGTACTTTGGGATACCTTGATTAGGAGCAGAAATATTTAGGATTATTAATTCTTCTTGTTCAATTGCCCCTCTTCTTACTATGCCGTGTCTTTCTTCCTCTCCTATAACACTTTTGCATTTAAAGTCTATTTTGTCTGATATTAGTATAGCTACCCCAGCTTTCTTTTGGTTACTACTTGTATGGGATATCTTTTTCTATCCTTTCACTTTTTGCATCTTTGGGTCTAAGACGAGTCTCTTATAAACAGCATATAGAGAGATTGTCATTTTCTTACTCATTCTGCCATTCTATATCTTTTGACTGGGGAGTTTAATCCATTAACATTCAAAGTTACTACTATAGAGGCAGCTCTTGATTCAACCACCTTATTCTTTGGTTTTTGTCAGATATATTTTCTTTCTCTCTCTCTCTCTCTTTATCCTTTAAGTTACCCTTATTAAGATTCTTAAATTCTGTACCCTCCTCCAGCACTCTCTCCTGTCTTTTCTTTTCATCCAGCAGGACTCCCCTTCAGCAGTACTTGTAGGGCTAGTCTCTTATGAATGAAATCTCTCAGCTTCTGATTATCTGTGAATATTTTGAACTCTCCCTCATTTTTGAAGGACAGCTTTGCTGAATAGAGAATTCTTGGTTGGCAACCTTTCTCTTTCAGTATCTTAAATGTATTATACCACTGTCTTCTTGCCTCCATGTTATGTGATGAGAAATCAGCACTTAGCTTTATGTAGCTTCCCTTGTATATCATGGATCACTTTTCTTTTGCTGCTTTCAGAATTTTCTGTTCTTTGGCATTTGACAGTGTGATTACTATGTATCTTGGATTTATTCTGTTTGGAGAAGATTGGGCTTCTAGGATTTGTATATTTTTGAGACATTTTCAGCCGTATTTCTTTGAATATTCTTCCTGGCCCTTTTCCCTTCTTTTTTCCTTCTGGGACATCCAAGATGTGTGTATTTGTGCACTTTGTGTTGTCAATCATTTCCCAGAGGCCTTGCTTAAATTTTCCCATTTTTTTCCTCCATTTTTCTTTCATTTGTTCAAATTCAGTTGAACACTCTTCTAGCTTGCTGATTTTTTCTTCTGCCTCTTCAAATCTCCAACATACTTTAAATTTCATATACAATGACTTTTATTTCTATAATGTTATTTTTACATATTCTTTCAAATTCTTCTTTATGCTCTTCTAGTGTCGTAATATCCTTTATCTCTTTATACAAATTACATTTCCTTGAATTGATTCAGGAGATTTGTTTGCACATCTTTGATTAGTTGTTCCAGAGTCTGTATCTCCTCCAACCTATTGACCTGTTCCTTCAACTGGGCCATTCTTGAGTTTTCATATGCTGTGTGATTTTTTTCTGATTATCTTGATGTGTCTATTCTGAAAGTTGATTTCTTTCTCTTGTCTAGGTTTAGTTGTTGCCTAAGTTTGTATTAGGACACTATTTTTTTCAAATATTTTTATTGACAAAACAACATACAAACACAAACATTCATTTTGTTTAGACATAACATACAAACACAAATGTTCTTAACATATGAGCACTCCATTCTTGGTATATAATCAATAACTCAGAATATCATCACATAGCTATATATTCATCAACATGATCATTTATTAGAACATTTACATCAATTCAGAAAAAGAAATAAAAAGAAAAAAACTCATACATACCATACCCCTTACCCCTCCCTCTTATTGACTGCTAGTATTTCCATCTACTCAAAATATATTAGCCTTTGTTTCCCTTATTTTTCTCTATATTCCTTACCACTCCCTTTCATTGAGCACTAGCATTTCAATCTACTAAATTTATTTTAATATTTATTCCCCCTATTATTTATTTTTAATCCATATGTTTCACTCATCTGCCCATACAGTAGATAAAAGGAGCATCAGACACAAGGTTTTCACAATCACATAGTCACACTGTGAAAGCTGTATCATTATACAATCATCTTCAGGAAACATGGCTACTGGAACACAGTACTACAGTTTCAGGCAGTTCCCTCCAGCCTCTCCAATATACATTTACTAAAAAGGTGATATCTATATAATGCGTAAGAATAACCTCCAGGATAACCTCTTGACTCTGTTTTAAATCTCTCAGTCATTGACACTTTTTGTCTCCTGTTTCCCTCTTCCCCCTTTTGGTCAATTTCTCAATGCTGAATCCCAGCTCATTCTAGGATTTCTGGCCCACGTTGCCAGGATTAGGGCACTGTTTTGACAACTGGGGTCATCAGTATTTCTCAGCCAAAACAGGACTGAATTCCCATGCAGGGGACTTAGACCAGCTCCAATGGGCCTGGGATAGGGTCTAGAGAGGCTCTGAAAAGCCCTACTGTATTGCCCCAAACTTTCTGGCCTTCCCAGCAAATGTCATTGTTTGGTAACCTAATCGTCTTTAGAAGCTATTTTCCTCCTGGAACCCTGGTAGCATCCAATTGGGTGGGGGCTGAAACTGTGGGGTTCCTTGGCCCTCACTCTACCAGCCAAAATCTGGCTCAAGTTGGAGCTGTGTCCCCCATTTTACTTCCCAGCTCTCCCAGTCTGCAGCCATCCCCTAGGCAAGGATTGGGCCTCCAGCTGCTGTTTTTCTCAAGGGGTGAGGATGGACACCAGGACCCAGGGCTGGAAACGAAGTCTCTGTCCACGTTTTTTCAGGCTTTGTCCCTCATGGCCTGGGTCTTGAAATGTCCTCCCCTGTCCCCAAGGTCTTCAAACAGATGTTTCTGCCTGGCTACTTGCTGCTGTTTTTAGGGATAATTTTTAGTTCCCATCATGATTCTCCATTTTGGAAGCTCTTCCTTGCTGACACTGCTGAGGGTGGATACCCTCCCTCACAGTTTAAGTCCTGCCATTGGTCCGTGTGGGCTTGGACCTCTATGTCTGGATATAAATGGGGATCTGTGAGAAACTTATAGTCTGTGTCCCCACTGGGAGGTGGGAAGGATCCCAGCTGCTGCTCTTTGCACTTCCTGAGGTATGTAAGACCCAGTGGAGGGGAGGGGTGAGGACAGACCAGTCTGGGACAGACGTTTCCTTCCTGAGAATTTTCTCTTTGATTCAGCATTTGTGGGATCCTTCTCCAGGCTATACCCTTCCTCCAGTTCTGAACAAGTGAGAACTGTCCTTTTTTTTTTTTTTTTTCTGAATCTCTGGGGAGAGGTTTTCAGTAGCTCTTTTCATTACCATGTTGATGTTATCACTTCCCATATTGATTTTTTTTTTTTTTGCATGGGCAGACACCGGGAATCAAACCTGGGTCTCCAGCATGGCAGGTGAGAATTCTGCCACTGAGCCACCACTGCACTGTTCCCCATATTGCTTTTTAAAGAAACATGGCCACATGATACCATTTATGACCTTGACTCTTCACTACCACTCACTGAAGGTCAGTACCATCTGTGCTCTCCTACTTTTGCTGAGTTTGCTGCTTCTGAAACAACCTAAGCCTTCTTTCCTAGCAATTTTAGGGAGAGGGGAACAGGATGAAAAAGAGAAACAAGTTAGAAACTTTTCTTCTTAAATCATTAATTTGAAGAGTTGATTAATATGGGACAGAAATCCTGGGTTTTGGAGCAAAAAGAGAAATTTTACAAATCACACTGTGGTAGATTGAACCATGTCCCCCACAAAGATATGTTCAAGTTCTTACTCCTGGTCCCTATTTCTAAGTAGGACCTTTGACGAACCTATTAAGATGAGGGCAGACTGAGTCACAGTGATCCAATACGGTAGAAGTACACCTAAGAAGAAATTTGAACATAGTGAGTTAGGAAAAACCAGAAGTGGAAGCCAGAGGAGACATATAACTCAGTATGACGGAGACAGAGTTCAAGCTAGCTTCAGAATGCTACAGATTGTGGGAGTAAACAAGGCCTGGCAATACCTTGATTTTGGGCTTTTAGCCTCCCACACTATGAGGCAAAACATTTGTCATTTAACTCAATCAGTTTCTTTTATTTATTATAGCGGCCCTGGCAGACTTGAGACATACATAGTCTGCAAGAGTTTTTACTGCTTGTATTAAAAGCTTAACACCCTCATTGCTGCCTACACACTAGCTTTGGGATTACAATGGAAGCTGTGTTTCTGCATTTATGAGTCCTATTTCATGAAATCGAGGTTGGGTGAAGTTCTAGCTTGTTAGGCTGCTGAAACGAAATGGGTCAGACTTTAACAACAGGGATTTACTGATTTACAAGCTTACAGTTCCGAGGTTGAGAAAAATGTCCAAATCAAGGCATCATCATGCAATGCTTGTTTCCTGAAGGCCAGCTGCCAGGAATCCTGGACTCCTCTGTCACATGGCAAGGCACATGGCCAGTGACTGCTGGTCTTTCTTTTTTCTTCCAGGTTTCAATGCTTTCAGCTTCTTGTTTCTGTGGCTTGCACAGGGTCTGAGGGACTTGTTGGAAGACTGCATTTGCTTCACACTGTGTTCACATTGAAGATGATTTTATTTGGATAAATTTGGGGTGATACAGATTGAGTGGGGGCAGCTTGTGCTTTGTTTTGCTCTCACATATTTAACATTAGAATCCCTTCTGATTATATCTCCTCAGATAGGGCACATGCTGCCTGGGTCAGCACAGTCCTGACTACCTCTACAGTCCTGTAACTGACCAGCTTTACTCATTTATAACTGTCTGGACTCTGAAATCCTTTGACTTTGCAAGCCCTGTTCTAGATGATCCTTCAAACCCCCGTAGCTTTAAAATTATGAGATATCTCTGGACTTCCCCTTTTGTGCCAGAAAATAAGTTTCTTTGAATATAGAAAGGAGCCATTGCCACCAGGTATTTCCAACTACATACCCCCACACTGCTATGAGGAATTCTTAGGTAGAACTCTCTTCATGAATACTATAGATCAGATTCCCCAAACAATATATTATTTTATGATGACACAGGAATTCTCCTATAAGAAAACTTGCTGTATAAAAATGGAGATTGAAATTAATACATAAATGAAATAAATAAGATACATTAAAATAGCTTGGGATTGCCAGATTTAGTAAAGCAAAACAAAACCGGATGATCAGTTAACTGTGAACTTCAGATAAAAAACAAATAATTTTTTAGTATAATTATGTCCCATGCAATCTTTGGGACACAGGGAACATATTTATCCTAAAACAAAAATCTATATTTTATATGGCAATTAATATTAGTTCATTTTTCCTATTGCTATTTCATAAAGGAAAAATTCATAAAGAAAGTAATTTTCGCAGAATACCATCTCCTAGAGATAATCACTCTTTACACTTAACAGCATTTCCTTCCAGGACAACTTTAGCATATACAAATTGTAAGGCAGAAACATGCAGTAAATAAGATAAGCTTTCATTTGTTCATTCACCCATTCATCCATCCACTAATCCTTTCTAGGTCATTCACAAAGTACAGTACAAATCTTGGCGATGCTGCAAAGATTAAAGAAGCATGGATCTTTATACTCTAACAGCAATGTATTAGTCAAGATTCTCTGGCACACACAACAAAAGACCAACTCAAATTTATTGGATGCTCTAATTGGGAAGTCCAAAAAGAGGTGCAAACTCTATTTCTACTTAAGGACTCCACTTCTTTCTCAGTTCTGCTGGCTCTCTCTGACTTCATCTACAGACAGGCTCTCTCCAGGCAGTGGCAAGGTGGACTCTGATAGTTCCGAACAGAATTTATAATTCCAGAAAAAGAAAAGCCTCTGTCTTCTGGAATTCATATGTCAAGACTGAAAGATCTCTGTTTGGCCATGAATGGATGACTGCTCAATGGGGAGAAGGAGATGTGGTTCCACAAATGTGGTTGCAGGGCTTGGTCACACCCATGCCTGTTATTAACTAATACCAGAATGATGTGGGGTCAAAGAAGGGCATTTCTCCAAGAAATAGAGGGGTCTAGTCAGATAAAGCAATAGATGTCCACTAAAGAGGAGAGAAAATAGATACACTCAAATAATTTGTTGAAAATCAGGTTAATTTAGGCAAATCAACCAGGTTAATATGCTGACTCAGACGGATTCTTTCTTTAAGAACAGAATGTACAATATCTGAAGGCTCTTAACAAACTTAAAAAAAAATTGCCCCTGAAAGCCTGAAACAAAAGTCCCTTACATGTTTCAAGACTCCCTTACTAAAAACAAGGTTGTCAAGTAAATAAATTCTAAGGTGGTATGTAGAAATGAGTAGAGATGTATCCTACACCTCTGAATTAACTCCAACAAATGGTATACAAAGGCTGGAGTGTTAAAATTACAATAAAATAACTAAAAAGTAGGAAAGAACAGTAAAAATTATATAAAAGTGTAAGGAAAGCCAAGCCAAGGTAGTCAAGAGAGCAATCTCAGAACAGTAATTTGAGATGCTAAATTTGGGCAGATTCATGGGAAGCCTTTGCCAAGTCAAAAAGGGAAGGAAACATTTGAAGAGCTATCTTGCCCAAAACATTGTGTTAGATGCTTTCATTCACACCACTTAACACAAAGTAGTTATTATTTCTAATCTAAAGATACAGAAACTGAAGTTTGGAAAGATTATTTAAACCACCCAAAATCCAGGAGAGCTGAAATCTATCTAAAGCTAAAGGCCATTCTCTTTCCATTACCAAGCTGCCTCTGAGGAAAGGACTCTTTCAATAAAAGCCTATTTCATTTTGGTAGGGCAAGAGAAATTACTAAGTGCCCACTGAAAAAACTCAAGGATTTAAATGAAGAATGTAACAGCCAGGAATTCTGGTGTGAAAACTCTGCATTATAAACGTGAATTTGTGTTGTTAAAGAACTTAAATGGTCTTTACCTCCTTTCCTATTTTGGAAGTTAGTCAACTGTCTGAGCATGTGAATATAATTTTCATCCACTTTCCCTCTTCTTTATAGTTCCTGTTTCCAATACATGTTGAACTCATTCCCATTTTCGTGTTTGCACATGTTATACCTCATGCTTGAAACACTTTTCCTTTCCTAGCTGCTCCTTCCTATCATTAATTACTTAATTCTCATGACTTAATCCTGTCACCGCTCCAAAATGACATCTTTCTGTAACTACCCCTATTATAATAATATCCCTATCCACAAATAGCACTTACCAGTCTTTGGAATTGTCTCTTCTGAAGAGAATATAAATCCCTTGAGGACAAGGAACTTATCCACTCCCTGTTCCTCCAGCACCCGAATTACTCTTGGGAAGCTGTAGGCGTCTATAAATACTTTTTTGGTACTTGAACTGCATACAGTACAATTTGAGACTACAATGTATCACTGGTAGAAAAAACTCAAGAGAAGAGCCAAAAGAAGTAGAATCAAGCCTGTGTCGAATTACCTGCCACCTCGAAAGCAAAAGGAAACAAAGTAACCTGCAAGCACTTAAACAAGTGCTTGCTCGTGCCAGGCACTCTTCTAAGCATTTTACATACAGTAACTCACTTTTATCCCTCAAAGTAAACAGGTTTATTACTCTACTATTTTGCAAATGAGGAGGGCGAGGCACACAGGTTAAACACTTACTAGCGGTCACAGACCCGAGAAATGGTAGAGCCAGAATTTCAACCCTAGGAGTTCGGATTTCCTGCTTTTAACTACTGCTAGATACTCCCCGCTCTACAAAAACTGAGCTGGCTGCACAGAATCACCAGAGATACTGTAAAAAATAAACAGTAGATTCAGTTACAGTCAACAGAGTTACAAAGCGGGAGCTCTCAATTACGACGTTCAATCCTTGTCGAACTCTCAGTTCTGTGAAGTTTGACGTTCAGCCTGCGGCGGGACGCAACCCACCGTCTCCGCTTTCTCCTCCTGCCCGCGGCCCCGGGCCCAGCCGGTGTCGGACGACCACCTCAGCCCCTCTGTGAAACCGCCGCCGCCGCTAGGCCTGCGGGACGGCGAAGTGGGAGCGCCGATTCCTACCACGCTCATGATTACTGTGTGTGGAGCCTTCTTTTCTCCCCAGCACTAACAGAAAGAGAGGCAGAAAAGTCTTCCCGCCGCTAACACACGGCCCCTCAACACCGACGAAAACCTGGCCGCCGCGCCCTCACGTCCCCTACACACCTCTACACGCCTCCTTTTCCCTCCAGCCGCGGGGCCTGCCGGGATCTCGCTCTGAGCCTGCGCACTAGCGTCGGCCCGCGGGTGTGCTTTCCTTGGCCTGCCGGGATCTCGCGCTGAGCCTGCGCACTAGCGTCGGCCGTGGGGCTTTCCCACCATCGGCGGTCGCACCTTGATGACGCAAATCTTCTGCGTCGAGAGGACAGGGCGCGTGTTGGGCGGAGTCTGGTACCTGTGGGGCCTGCGACCCGCCGCACTATGAAAGACACGCCGCTGTCAAACTGCGAGCGCCGCTTCTTGCTGCGCGCTATCGAGGAGAAGAAGGTGAGCGACCCCACGGCACCGCGCGCTGCGTGCGACTCCTGTGGGGCGCGGCCCAGTTCGCCAGCGCGAAGCCCGCGAGGCCCCTGGGGAGGTGCCGCTGCGTCCCCGCACCCGCAGGCCCTATTCGGCCGCTGTGTTCCCCGGGCACTTCAGGCGCCTCGTGTCTGTTTGTGATGGCGAGGACGTCAACATCCCGTTTCTTTCTCCGGGTGTTCAGAACAGGCCTTGGCGCATAATAGTTCCTCAATAAATGTTTGTTGAAGGAATAAATGAACGAACATTATGTTTACAGCGGCTGGATGGCAGACAAACCTACGATTATAGGAGCATCAAGATCTCATTTGGGACAGATTATGGCTGCTGCATTGTGGAACTTGGGAAAACAAGGTAACAAAGGATTCAAGTTAGACATAAGTTCAGTAGGCAGTAGTTAAAAAAAACAACTTTGGCCCGGTTGTTTACAGAGCACTAGGAAGTCTGGACAGTATTTTTTTTTTTTTTTTTTAGCTGCCCCAGATAAGTATGTTTTAATTTAGGATTTTTTTGTTTTATAGTCACAACTTTTAATTTTTAATTTTCATCATAAATGTATTTTCTGTCACATGGATATTCAGGTTGTTCTTTCTGAGCTCTGTAAATTATATTGACAGCCAGCTGTGACGAGACTCAGTTTGTTCTCTGTACTGCAGTCGTCTCTTCTTTTTACATTCTAATGTAAGAAGTGTAGAAATCCTGAACATCTTATCAAGTAGTCCCCACTTTCCTTTCTCTCTTCAGTGGATGGGAACTATGTTTTTGTGTTAATTTGGAAGTTGTGGGTATATTTGGTTAGGCAATGTTTGCGAACCATGATATATGAACATTCTTAAGTCTCAAGTTTTCATGCCATCTTATATCAAAAAACATTTCTTTTAGAGAGGAGAAATAAAAGGCTATTGATTAAAAGAACAGGAGTTTTTAAAAAATCTGTGAGGTAGTAAATATTGTAATGAAAGTGGCTTTTTTGGTGGGCAGAGGGAGGTCATTTCTTCAGGTATTCCCATATGTTTTCTTTCTGCAAATGTCTACTACTGTATTTGATGTGTAACTTCTGCCTCTTATGATGTCATGCCAAGTATGTTATTACTCAAAGTAAAATCAAAACTCAGTTGGTATCTGTTTAAGTTTTTTTTTTTATTATTGGAAATATATTTACATAACAGAATTGTACTCTTTGTCTTTGCAGAGTTCTCGGACAGGTTTCCTGTGAACTTGTTTCTCCAAAACTCAATAGGGCAACAGAAGGTATTCTTTTTTTTAACCTTGAACTCTCTCAGATGGCTGCCCCGGCTTTTGAACCTGGCAGGTATTTAAATCTTTTTCTTAAGCTGCTTTAGTCTGAGGAAAACCTAACAGCAGTGAGCTGTTGTTTTAATGCCTGGTGTTTTATTTCATGACAGTAGCCCATTCCTGTCTTCATAGGCAGTCAGATCTCTTGGTGAAGTTGAATCGACTCTTGGAAAGATGTCTAAGAAATTCGAAGTGTATAGACACTGAATCTCTCTGTGTTGTTGCTGGTGAAAAGGTGGGGAATATGCCCAAAATTCTGGATGAATATTGTTGATTTGTGGGGCCCTGTTAGTGTGCTTTAGTTAATTCAGTTTTGAACTATTTCACTTCACTTCACATGCTCCTAAGTTCTTACTGTAGAGCCTGGTGTCATCTCTTTCTGAAGGGATAAAAACGTCATTTTAAAAGGATGAAAATATCAACTTGGATTTCTGTAAAATGTTTCATTCAAAGAGCATGTGGATTTTTTCATATATTTTATCATTCACATTTTTGTTCCTTAAGTGAGTTAATAGAATCAGGTAATACTTTCCTTTTCCTTAGGACTGACATCGGAAATCTTAATTTCAATAAATTGTGCATAATGATACTTGGCAATTTATTCTTGCTTAAGGTATTTTGACCAGCTCTTTGGTTCCTAAAAATGTCACTTAACCTTTCTCTTTTCTCATCCCATACTTGAATATATTTCCTGCAATTTTCATAACTTGTAAAGTAATCATAAATATTAGCAAATAAAACCTAAGAATTTGGGGTTTAAACTCAGGAAATACCATAAAAATATAATTAGTCTTCAAGTTAGGAAAATCTTAAGCATAGAATGATTTTGTTTATTTAGACTATATATTTTAATGTTGTCAAATGACTCATAGAAAGGTGAGCTATTGTATCTCAGATGTTTGTTTGGCTTAATATTTTTCTAAATATACTTTTATTAATAAAATAGAAGGAATAAGGGCATTTTGACTGCAGGAGAAAAGTTTGCACACGGTATTAACTTTTCTTGATAAGTAGGCCCTGGTTGTGGTGAGTTAGGATTTTTAATTTTTATTTTAAATTTCAGGTTTGGCAAATACGCGTGGATCTACATTTATTAAATCATGATGGGAATATTATTGATGCTGCCAGCATTGCTGCAATTGTGGCCCTGTGTCACTTTCGAAGACCTGATGTGTCAGTCCAAGGAGATGAAGTAACGCTGGTAGGGTTCCATGATGAGAGCTGTACTCTGTTGTATGAGTGAATGAGTGTCCTGGATGTGCAGGCAACATTTTTTTAGTGAAGTCATGTCAAGATGACATTTCAAGTTCTAAAATTTGTTCATGAGGCAAAAATTTAACATAGTCAAGGTTGCCGTTGGAATCTCTTAAATCTCTTGTATTAAAATGTCTGTTAATAGAAGCGCTGTCTAGCCATGTTTTCCAGAATAGAACTGGATGACTGCTGTTTTGAATTAAGCATTAGAAGAAGTAGGCTTATGCTTAGTGGCCATGTAGAAAAAATACATGGTTCTTGGTACAGTGAGATGCTTCCCTTTTGAGAGGCATGCAGTAATTGAAATAGACTGAGGAGTCAGCAGATTCAGTTCTCCCTCCAGGACTTTTGTGCATTAAGTGGAATAGATAACAGAAGTCCATCAGAAAACCTAGAGGGCTTATTAAAACAGATTGCTAGGCCACACCCCCAGAAGAGGCCTGTGGTAGGACCTAGAAATTTCTAGCAGTTCTTTTAACATAGTGTTCCCAGGGGATATTGATGCTGCCACTGGGGACCACATTTAGAAAACCACTGACCTACACTGTTTATGTAATCTTTCTCTTTTTGTTGGGTATGTATGTTTTTATTCATAAATTACATTCTAGAATAACGAAAGTGCAGTGTAGTGGCACTTTGAGTCTTGAACTTGCTAAAGAAAATACCAGATGCCTATATATCTAAGCAGTCATCATGCTGCCTCTATGCATTGGACTGGGGCAGACTCTTTAAAGACTTAGAGGTAGGGACAAAAGATTTATTAACATTAGAAATATATTCCTTTAGAAGAGGAAATTGGTGTGAGCAAGTTAAAAAGAGTAGAGAGTAGTTAGGGGACTTGAAAGGAAGAGCAATTAAAAAATACTATAAAAAGGGTGCAAGGGTAGTTCAGTGATAGAAGTCTCGCCTGCTGTGCGGGAGACCCAGGTTCAATTCCTGGTCCATACACTTCCCAAATCAAATAAACAAAAATTTAACAAAATGGTGTTGCAACAGTGGGATACTCACATGGAAGAATAATAATGAGATGTGACCCCACCATACAGCATACAAAAAAAAAAAAATACTATAAAGTTATTGCTGGTGGGAATGTAAAATGGTATAGCCCCATTGGAAAAGTTTGGCGTTTACTTAAAAAGCGTAACATAAACTCACCATACAGCCCAGCAGTTCCAGGCCTAGAGCCTACCCAGGAGGAATTAAAGTGCTGACTCACAGGCTTGTATGCAGATGTCCCTAGCAGCATTATTCATGATAGCCCATAACTGGAAACAGTCCATATGTCCATCATCTGGCCATTGGATAAACAAAGTGTTATATATTTTATGGTTTCTTTTTTTTCAGTGAGAAGAAATAATTTCTTTTTATTGAGGTAAAATTCACACAACACGAAATTCACCATTTTAACTATTTTTAGAGTATGTAATTCATTGACTTCTAGCACATTCTCCATGTTCTATAACCATCACTGCTATCTAATTATGAACATTTTCATCACTCCCGAAAGGAACCCCATACTCTTCAAGCAGTCATACCCCATCACCCTTTTCACTAGCCCCTGACAACTACTGATCTGCTTTCAGTGTCTGGATTTGCCTATTCTGAACAATTCATATAAATGGAATCCAGATGTGTCCTTTTGTAGCTATTTTCTTTCACATAACTTAATGTTTTAAAGGTTCCATGTTGTTGCATGTGTCAGTAAGAAAACATTTATGTATGACTTTTTTTTTTCAATTCTCCTGTGTATAGACTTCAATTAGAATTACTTAGTTATATAATAATCCTTTTTCATAGGCTGCTTGATCCAGTTTCCCAGCATTTTGTTGAGTTTTGTATATGACTTGTTAGAGATACTGGTATGTAGTTTTTCTTTCCTATACTATGTATTTTATTAGGGTAATATAGACCTTATAAAACAAGTTAGGAAGCATTCCCTCCTATTTTTGGATAGAGTTTGAGATAGAGAAATGTTTGAAGTGTTTCACAGATTCACCAGTAAAGCCATCTGGTCCCAGACCTTTTTTTTTTGTTGGAAGATTTTTTATCATCTTGTTAGAGGCAAATCCAGATTTTCTAATTCTTCTTGAGTCGGTTTTGTCAGTTTGTTTCTAGGAATTAATCCATTTTGTCTAGGTTATCTTCTTTGTTGTCATATAATTGTTCATGGTATTCTCTTATAATCCTTTCTTATTCCTGTAAATGTTAGTAGTAATGTTACCACTTTGTGGTTGATTTCAGTAATTTGAGTTTTCTTTTATTCTTGGTCAGTCTATCTAAAAGTTTGCCAATTTTATTTCATTGGTTCTTTTGTTTTCCTCTTTCACTTATCTCCACTCTAAAGTTTTTTTCTTTCCTTCTGCTAGCTTTGGCTTTGCTCTTGTTTTTCTGATTCATTAAGGGGAAAGATTAGGTTAATGATTTAAGATCATCCAAGTTTTTAAATCCCTAACCTTTCTTTCCAGACTTTTTGATGTCTATTGTTTGCATCAACTGTTATTCCTTGCCCCATGTGGCAGTGGCTAATACATTTGCCTTTAAGTATTTTTGAAAAATGCTTCTCAGACAGTCATCTCTACCTTGGGACGGTTCCGAGTCAGGTGAAATAAAGGCAGCATCTTTGCGGGACTCCTTCAGGGTGCTATGGCACAGGTCAAAACAACCAACCACAGTTCTTTGAGAAGAAAATCTGCTCTGCTCCCTTAGGCACCAGGAATCCACACTGGGACTGCCAGTGCTGCCTGAGTTCTCACGTGACCACTGGCGTGCTTGCAGAAGCCCCTGGCCTGAGTCGGGTCCTGTGCATGGGGGCAGGTGCCCAGGCTGAGCTTCCAGCTCCCTTGGGGCAGCGCCTTGCTCCCCTGAGGGCAGCTTCCCAGGGTAGGAGTCCCTGTGGCCGCCTGGTGCAGGCCCCTGCACAAAACCAGCCCTAACCAGGAATGCTGGCTCCACTGTGCCTGTGAAGACCAGAGTTCTGTCCCTACAGTGGAGTGTCTTCTAGCTGTAAAAGGGACCCAGCAACTGATGCAAGGTGAATGAAACATTATGCTAGGTGAAAGAGGCCAGATCCAAAGATTACAAATTGATTCCATTTATAGGAACAGCCCAGAAGAGACAGATTTATAGAGACAGAAAGCAGACCAGAGATTTCTTGGGGATCTGAGGATTGATTGTGAATAGACTCAAGGGGATTTTAGGGAGTAATGTTTAAAAAAAAAAGTTCAAAAACTGGACTGTAGTGATTGTTGTACAACTCTTTATTAAAGATTGAACTCTATATTTACAGTGAGTGGATTTATGGTACGTAAATTATACTGCAATAAAACTTTTTGAAAAATGCTATTAAGTTTTGAGAAACTTGAATGGCAGAGTCATACAGGTAATAGTAAAAGAAGGTATTTAAGTTTTCACTAAGAATTAAAGAAGTTTCATTTTTTATTTTAATATCTGATGTACAAGCTGAATTTTTTTTTTTCTATTTTTTGCATGGGCCGGCACCAGGAATTGAGCCCAGGTCTCCAGCATGGCAGGCGAGAGTTCTGCCACTGAGCCACCGTCGCACTGCCCCAAGTTGAATTTTTTGTTTTTTAATAACTTTATAGTGACTAATTATAGAACCTTTTATTCTGAAACAGTATACACCTGAAGAGCGTGATCCTGTGCTGTTGAGTATCCACCATATGCCCATTTGTGTCAGCTTTGCCTTCTTCCAGCAGGGGTGAGTCTTACCTTGTCACGGAGCTGAAATTACAAATGCAGCTGGGAGCTTTCCTGCACTACTCAGATGCTTATGAACAAATGAACTAACCTCTCCATTAATATTAAAGAACCTTATAGTTCCTTTTCTTTCTTTTTAAGAGTATTAGTGGGCAAAGCGCTTTCTCCATAGACAAGACAAACTTTTGTTATGACAACCCTTCACAGTGTTTTTCCTTTCATGGCATACTTAAAAATTTATGAATTTATTGTGGCATTAGCCTCTTATCTTTCCTAGGGATGTACAGTTGCTAAGAGAATTGTATGTAAGCCTCTAATTTGAGAAAAGGAGTAAGAATTATTGTGGCCTGATGGAAGGCAGAAGACTGTGGAGTATCTAATTGGAGTAGTTCTAGGAGCAAGTCACAAGGGAGAGTGGCTCACAAATTGGGATTAAAAAATAGTTTCCTTACCTGTATAGCTGTTTGTTCACAACTCACTGCTAAATCCTCCTACATGTTATGGTGCTTTAAATGGATCTCTTGAAATGAGGGGAGGTGTCAATAAAATGTTTACAATTTACGAATAAGGACTAGAGTAGAACTTTCAATTTTTAGTCATTATAGTATAGCATTCCATTCGAAGGAAAAAGACCAGTACATGTCCAGAAGAAATAAAATGTAAACCATATATATATAATTTAAAATTTTCCAGTAGACACATTGAGTGAAGCAGGTGAAATTAATTTTGATATATTTTATTTAATGTAATATATTCAGTGTTATTTTAATTTGCAATCAGTATTTTTAAAAAATTATGAGCTCTTTTATATTCTTGTTTTCACTAAGTCTGAAATAGCACGTGTGTTTTATACTCATAACGCACAGCAGTTCAGACTGTCGGCATTTCGAGCGTGTGGCTGGCTAGTGGGTAACACTGTATAGCACTGAAGTGTTTTATTTTTTAGTTAGCTACTAGTAGAACAAAGAACTTCAGCGTACAGGGTATTAAGAAAACTTTAAAATTACCCAGCTTAATGTTATCTAAGTTTTTATTAATGAACCATAAGTCATTTAAATCAAAGAAATAGCCTTAGGTTTAGATTATGTATTATTTAAACAATATACAGACTTAATGTGATTTTACTGTACTTAGCTAGAGATTGCCATGTAGCATTCATTTTGTATTCATATGAACAGTAATTATCTTGTCTTTTTTCTCTTTAAAGTGACTCAAATGAGTAAATCCACAGGCTTAGACCCTTACTGTGTTGACTTTTTTGATGCCGTCTTTTTAAAATTCCATTGTCCTAAAAAATGACAAGTATTTAGTCTTCCAGATTTGTTCAGATCCTTTTAACATACACTTCAGAGCTTATTTACTGGTGGATCCTAACGAACGAGAAGAACGTGTAATGGATGGCTTGCTGGTGATTGCTATGAATAAGCATCGAGAGATTTGTACCATACAATCCAGTGGTGGAATAATGCTACTAAAAGATCAAGTTAGTATTTTGATTAATGTCCCATTAAAAATAAGTTTCTTCAAAAGGACCAATACTGTATGGTCTCACTGATAATGAACTAACGTGAATGAATGAACTTGGAGAATTTCAGTTAAGATCAGAGGCCATAGGAGATAGAAATATAGTAGATATTTGGTAATTGGAACTGAAGGGATACAGGTTGTGCAACAAGACTGATTGTAAAAATTCAGAAATGGATAGCACAGTACTTCCTAATCGTAGCACAATAATGTTAGTACAGTGATTGAAGCTAAGTGTGAGAATGATAGAGGGAGAAGGGCTGGGGGCACAAATGAAACCAGAAAAAAAGATAGATGATAACAACTGAGATGTATAATATAGGATGGCCTAGAGTGTATATGATAGTGACTAAATGTACAAGTTAAAAAATGTTTTTGCATGAGGAGAACAAAGGAATGTCAGTATTGCAGGGTGTTGAAAATAGATGGTAATTCATATTTTAAAACTTTAAATTATGTGTGAGACTAAAGCAAAAATGTTTACTTGGTACAAAATTTGTATTTTGACTAGTGCATTTCCTAATATAACTTATATGGACAGTTTAATTGAACGTCATAGGTACATGGAGCCTTGAATAGGGCATGAGATTTTGTAGGTTTGTCCAGAGGGATGCCCTGATATCCCAGAGTAATTTGAACAGTGAATAAAAAGTATTTGCAAAGTCCCCTTGGGGGAATGGCGAGAAAGGGGGAAAATTCAACTTCCCCATTTGGAGAACTCCTGATATTCTTTCAAGCAGTTGGGACAACCAAATCAGTAGGCCAAGCCCTCAGTCTTGGGGTTTGTTCATATGAAACTTATCCCCGCAAAGGATAGACTAAGCTTCTTAAAATTAGGCCTAAGAGTCACCCCCAGAGAACCTCTTTTGTCTAAGAGAACCCCCAGAGAACCTCTATCTCTCTCTCACCTAACATGGCAAGCAAACTCACTGCCCTCCCCCTCTCTACGTGGGACATGACTCCCAGGGGTGTAACCTGTAAACCATCCCTGGCAACGTGGGACAGAAATCCTAGAATGAGCTGGGGCTCAGCCTCAAGGGATTGAGAAAACCTTCTCGACCAAAAGGGGAAGGAGAGAAATGAGACAAAGTGTAAGTGGCTGAGAGATTTCAAACAGAGTCGAGAGGTTATCTTGGAAGTTATTCTTACGCATTATATAGATATCCCCTTTTTAGATTAAGGTGTATTAGGCTAGAGGGAAGTGCCTGAAAATGTAGAGCTGTGTTCCAGTAACCATGTTTCTTGAAGTTGATGGTATAATGATGATAACTTTTACAGTGTGACTGTGTAATTGTGAAAACCTTGTGTCTGATGCTCCTTTTATCTACAGTGTGGACAGATAAGTAAAACATATGGATTAAAAATAAATAAATAATAGGGGGAACCAAAAAAAAAAGATTCAGTACACTAGAGGTTTTCACCCGCTGGAAAAGTACCCTACTTTAAGATTCATAATGTGTGGAGATGATGTCTTTGTTTTGGTAGAGGAAAAAGGATGATTGTGAACAGGGAAGTGGGAAAGTGTACACCTATATTCTCAGCAGAAAAATATTAAGAAAGTAACACATAGAAATTAAAGATCTGAAATCAATTCCTCTAAAATTATCCAAAATTTTTAGACCTCTTGGAGAACCTTCATGCACATCTCACATAACATCCCTGAGTAGACTTTCGAAGCAAGGCATTCTTCCACCGCTGTTTCATACCTAAACTCGCTTTTCCTCTCGTTCTCTTCTCTCAGGAGCTGGACAGTCTAAAATGTCCCTTTGCTTGGTGCCCCAGATGATTTCAAATCCAGTCATAAGGCACAATAATAAGACTTGGGATGGATGAGAGATGTGTATTCTACTCTAAAGTGGAAGAAGGCTCATTGTCATAGGGGTCAATGGAAAGGGGAAGGAAGGGAAGGAAAAGAATGCAGGAAAATGTTTTGAAAAATTGAATTTAAGGAAGACTGTATATAGAAGTTGAAGGCCTGGAAATTATTTTCCTTTAAACTCTCTGAGTCTGTGTCCTACCAAGAAATTCTTCACTCTGTCCCGTGTCACTAGTGGTCCCTTTACCCTAATTTGAAGATCGCCAGCCTAAAACATCATATGATAAAAAGTCTAATAACATGACGGGATATAGAATATAAGATTTACAAAGAAAACACATCTCATTCTCCAAAGCAGGATATTTTGAGAAGCCATTTTGGCTTATGGACAAGAAGAGAAAGAGACTTATTGAAATTTTTGCTTTGTTATTAGTGGTAGTACTGTGTAGTGTGACACACTTGATGCACCTTCATCAGATTTCTGTCATGCTGATCTTCATTCTCAGAGCCACCATCTCAGTCTCCTTTCATCATCACCTCATTTTTTACCTCCTCATCCTTAATTTCTCAACAGTGGTTTGTGATTATCAGTGTACAGTTCTGACATATATATCAGAAAATGTATCCATAAGTATTCCATGGTTTTGATACTATTAAAAATGGCATTTTTACATTGCAATTTCCAGTTGCCCATTGCTAGCACATGGTAATACGATTGATTTTTGTATATTGACATTGTATCCTTTGACTTTACTAAATGATTTATTTTAGGAACTCATTTATAGTTTTCTTAGGATTATCTAGAATAATCTATCATGTCATCTGGAATAAAGACAGTTTTACATTTTCCCTTCCAAAAAAAATAATGAGTTTCTTCTCTTTGGAACCTTTTTGTTGCCTTTCAACCAAAACCCATTGAGGATGCTTCCAGTGATGAGTTCTGGGGTGTGTAGAATCTGGCTTCAGTACCCCTGCCACATTCTGTGGACTTCTGTGGCTAGGCAGTGCCGTTCTTCCTGCTGCGCCTTCCTCTGGCCTGCCCGAGGATGCCCCTTCCGATGCAGGGGCACTTTTTTTCTCCCAGTCAAAAACAAAATTTCATGTCTCTATCAGTAAGTAAAAGTCAAAAAGGAGAAATTAGGTAAAAAAGAAAAATAGTTTTATTTCTAGAACTTGGGTACAATAAGCAATCGTTCTCAACTGCCTATTAAATTCACCTGGGGGCTTTTAAAAACTAGATTGCTGCATAGCATTTTGTGTAGGTGGTTGAGAGCACAGACTGCTTTCGTGTGCATTCTACCTCTGCCTTGTACTAGCTAACATTGGGCAGATAATTTACTACCTCGGCCTCAGTTTCTCTATCAGTAAAATGGGAAATGTGTTACCTATACCCCGTGATTGTTAGAAAGATGTGAGGCTACGTGTCAAGGGCACGCACTGTCCAGCAGATCGCTCCTGTCACCATCGTGCTCACTTTTGCCAGCATCGTGACCACTGTTCAGACCCTGTTTCCAGAGACTGTGGTTTCTTAGACCCCTGGGGCATGGGGGTCTTTGTCTTATAAAAGGTTCTCAGGAGACCCCGAGTGCACGCCCTGTCTCCCGCTAGTGTGGTGAGTCACCAGGCAGAAAGGAGGTTAGTTCATCCCTGAGCGTCTAATGTACGCACCTCTTCAGTGGTGCCCTTTAAGTTACGTAAAAAGGTTTTCGTGTCTACTCCCTTAACACGTTTGCCCTTTAAATAATTTAAACAACTCTCACATCTTACCTTAGTTTGTTTTTGCATTGTATAATTTTCATAACTGAATTTAAAATGTAGGCTTAAGTAAATTATAAATGTAGAAAAACTAAACCCTTAGGTAAGAGATTATTTTTCTTAGTTTCATTAGAGAAAGTTATTTGACGTTGTCTTTAAATAATTGAATTCATTTTTATAAATAGGTTTTGAGATGCAGTAAAATAGCTGGTGTGAAAGTAGCAGAAATTACAGAGCTTATACAGAAAGCTTTAGAGAATGACCAGAAAGTTAGGTAAGTTTACTTTTTTCAGAACTAAATGGTCTTCTTATGGATTTTTCTTAAAGCCCTTTCTAATACAAAGCCAATTGTGTAATTTTCACAGCTCAGTTGAATATACTACTTAGTATGTTTTTTGAAAGTTGATTGAACCCTGCTCATGATATTTTATTTCCGTTTAGTGACTTGTATTGAAAATCCAAGTAAGATTATTCTTTAAAAATTAATGTTTTCTTGGGAAAAAAAGAATCTGTTAGCATAAATTAATGGAAAGAATCAAAACTGAGGTTAAGTCCGTTCTCCACTTCTAATTATGTGACCTTAAGCAAGATACAGAAAACAAGATACATAACCCAGCACCTGAGAGTCCTCTTCTGCTGTGTGGGAGGCTCGTACCAACCTGGGAGCATGGACTTGGGCCTTAGAGAATAATATGCTTTAAGCACCTAACACATGGCTCAGTAAATAAATGGTAATAAATAGAAGTGAAGTAAAATTAGGTAAACCAATTCTATTTCCATGTATGTCTTGAATCAAGGGAAAAAATAGTAACAGATTTTTTCCCCTTCTTGTCTTCTTTCTATTCCTCCACACACACACCCCCCCCAAAATAACTCCCACACACAGGAAAGAAGGTGGAAAGTTTGGCTTTGCAGAGTCTATAGCAAATCACCGGATCACAGCATTTAAAATGGAAAAAGCCCCTATCGATACCTCTGACGTAGAAGAGAAGGCAGAAGAAATCATCGCTGAGGCTGAGCCTCCTTCAGAAGTGTATCTTTGGGTTTCTTGCAGTAAATACAAAAAGACTCATAACACTTGGCATTATTCGGGGAATATGAAGGATGTACATACTGAAATTGGTTTTCTAAAAGGCTAAATTTATCTTGCTAGGAACTAGTGAAAACACTTAAGATACAAGACGAATTAGTGATTTGAGTCCCTTTGAGTCAGTGGTATAACATGTAGCTTCTCTTCAGCTATCCTGCCAAGACCAGAAAATTTCATATTTTAAGAACCAGTTTTCAGGAATTCATTTTGTTTTGGAAAATTGTTCTTTAATCTTGATGGCATGGTAACACATTTTATGCACTTTTCTACATTGTTCGTTTTAATATTTATTCCATTCAGTCACCAAACTTATTACTACAACTAAAATGATGAGAGCCAGTTTCAGTATTTATAACCATTGTGTCCTTAATTTTATTCTTTTCTTGATTGTTCAGCTGTATATGATATAGCTATTAGTAAGTTCTTTTCTTTCCCTCTAGAATTGAGGCACTTAAATCAATTATAGAAGAAAATTTTCATTCTCATCTTTTTTAATAATAGCAATATTTTTGTTACTCAGTTTTCTTAACTTATTAAGTGTTTCTGAACCTGTGTTATGGACCCCTGGAACTGCCCAAATTGGTGAGGGAATAGAAAACTCCTGGGGTGATCTGGAAGGTTCTGAGAGGGAAGATGAGGATGAAGGTTGCCGAGGTGAAGCTGTCGTCCTTGACAGCACAGAAGTGGACGCCGGAGCACACGTCGCCAATCTTGGAGGCCAAGGTGGGTGACACACTTTGTGGCTCTTATGTAATGTATTTTAGGTATATACTTCCCTATTTTAGGGATCTTACTTGGTATTAGTGGTTCCTTTTCAGAGAGGCTGAGTGTCGTGATTTAAATTTCAGCTAAACTTAGGCTCACCACAATCTTAATTCCAATTATTTTCTAAAATACTATGCCTGTCTTTGTGGAGTAGTGGTATACTTTGGCTTGTAAATGATAATGGCAATTTTAATTAAAAATATGTATATAAGTGGACCAAATTTAAGTTGATAAGTTTCCTAAAGATCTCATTTCTGCATGCTGTCTTTTCTTTGAGTAGTTTCTAGACTCTAAAACACAAAAAGCCCTAAGAGTAGTGCTGTCCCATCAAACTTTCTGAGACTATAGAAATGTTCTATTTCTGCACTGTCCAGTATAGTAGCCACTAGTTACAGATGCCTGTTGAGCACTTAACAGGAACTGAATTTTTAATTTTATTTAATTTTCATTAACTCTAAATAGGCCTCTGTAGCTGGTGGCTACCATATTGGACAGTGTAGTATTCGAACATACAAAATTCTAAAAGTGCCTGGAGTACTGGTAATCCTAGAAGTTCCTTGCATTCTGAGAGCAAAAAAGAAATTGTTGATGTTAGTTATGAATGTTTTTAAGGCCAAATTTTTGCCTGTTCCATATAAGAAAATAGTGAGTTGCTTTTTTATGTAGTAAAAACAAATCAAAGGAGGCTCTCAGAAACAGGATGGCAGGTGACTAGAGGATGCATTTCCCATCTGGTTTGTTGGGGAAACAGCGGTGATACTGTTAGATGTGTAACGCACATACTAGGAGCCTGTGGCCTTTTCTTTTAACTACTCAAGTAAGGGGAAAAAAAAAACCCATTGATTGGAACGCTTAGTCAATTTCTGTTAATTTGGTATTATTCTTCCAGACTAATTTATTTCCTTGTATTTATTTACTATATGTGTGCACAATGAAGTAAGTTGCGTAAGCACAGGGACTTTGAATGAACATAGAAGTTTTTCATGTCAGGACATAAAAATTAGCCACATTCTTCCTCAGTGCTGCACAGAATTCTATATTGAATGTAACTTTTTAAAAGGAAACTAATTGGAAACTCAAAATATCAAGAGTTGATATACAAGCAACAAACTGGAAAAAGGTTTAATTCACATTTTATATTATGAATGCTCAGGACAAACATGGGCAAGATACAAAGCAATTCTCAAAGCAAACAAATGGCTAACAACCTTTTTCATGGTCAGACCTGGAAGTAATAAAGGAAATAAATTCAAATCAAAGCAAAAAAATGAGATAACATTGTTGTATTGGGCAATATTAGAAACACCAGTATTGGCAAAGAAGCATGGGAAATGGGTTCTTAGAGATGATTTATTGAAATATAAATTCAACAATATTTCTGGAAGGCAGTTTGGCAGAAATCTTTTAGAGCTAATGTGCCTTTTGACCAACAGTTCTGCCTCTAGGACTTCTCCTTAAAAGTTTGAAATTAAAAGTAATTAAAATCTTCAGAATTAGCAAATTTTAAGATAAACTGTATGTACCTTAAGAGTAGCACTAGCAACTCAGCAGACAGATTGAATTCAGGTCGTCTCCAAATTGGTTCTACAGAAATGATATATAGATTTTTTTTTCTAACTTTTCCATTATGAACATGTATCACATGGTTAAAGAACTTTTAGGAAAATAGGGGGAAGAATTTATATAGGTTTCAAGGGCTCCAAAGACCTACCACTGCCAAGGAGGAAGAGATGTGGGAAGACAAAGATCTCTGCATCTCCACCCAGAGTCGCTTGAGCTTTCTACTTATGAAGAAATGGAGCTTTAAAACCTGACATAAACATGTGGAATATTTCCAGGATAATAATTATATATTTTTAAAACTTTTTCTTTAAAGATACCCCTATAGTACTCTCAGACAGTGAAGAAGAAGAAATGATCATTTTAGAACCAGACAAGAATCCAAAGAAAATAAGGTAAAAAGTTCCAATTTCAAATATATATACACATTCAAACTTTCAGAGCTTGCTGATAGCCTCAGGTTTTAATCTCATCTTACCTACTATGGAAGACATATAATTTTCATTAGAAACCCAGCTGTTCTTCCTGTAGTTTCTTCAACCTGAGAGTTTCAAATATTGGAATCTAATTCTATCATAAAATTGAGTTACAAGGCTGGATGCCTTGTAAGATTACTATATGTTACTCTCATCACTGGCAAATTTTTATCCTATTAGAAAAATACAAAGAAAACCTATTTCTGTGAACCAAAATAAACCACTGGGTTTTGCTGTTCTGCTTCCCCCACTCCTGGACTCAGTACTAACATTGTTAGTTTGTTAGCTCTACTTTCGTTTATTCACAGAACGCAGACCATCGGTGGAAAACAAGAGAAAGCACCAACTAAAAAGCCAGTGAAAAAAAGAAAAAAGAAGAGAGCTGCTAATTAACATTAACAGTTATATATATTATTAAAGGATATTTATTCAGTGCTAACAACCCTGAGTATTTTTTATTCCCAAATGCATTACAAAGTCTAGTTGTTTCTGTTTTTATATTATGCTTTAAAATAAATTATGAGGAATATTTCTTGTCTGTTAATTTGCACAAAAATATCCCATCCCATCCATAGCCTTTCTGTTAAATTTTGTGGGTTCATTCTTTTTCTCCTCTCAGAAGTAGCTGTGATGTAGGTCAAACTGATGAAGTAGCATTTTTCACAGACTGCTTGTAGGGAGGCAGAAAAGAGGGCTGGGCTAAAAGAGTCTGAGAAGGCTCATCAGGAGATTTATTCCAGAAATGCTTAGATCTGGTCATATCCAAATGGCCCAGTTGCTTAGGAAAATGAATGACAGAAATTGAGGCTCTGTATTCCTAAAACTATTTTAGGGGGACGCTCCTCCTTCCCCCATCAAGTTAGAGTTGGTTTTTATCAGTGAAATCCTGAAGAGGTCAGATCTTATCTCAAATTAAATGACTTGCAAATTATGGTTTTCCAAATCAATTTATTAATTCTTATTATCATGACAGCTGGCATTATTAATACTTTGCTTAACAAAACCACTTAAAATTAGCCAAATATCTAAGATAGTTACATGTACAAAAGATATACAAATTAAAGCCATTTAAAAAGTAATAGATATCATAATTTGTAATTGACCATAGCTTCTGTATTCAGAAATGATTGTAAAATTAAAACCTAAGATAAAAACTGTACAACATAGACTCTGAATGATTTACATCTTAGAAAACAGGCAGTTTCTTCAGTGTTACATATTTAGGGTCTCCGGTGGATTGAGGAGAGAAACACCATGATACCTGTAAGTAGGGGAAAAACACATTATTTTTTGGTAGGCATTCACTGGGTGCAGTAGACCACAGAATAAATACATATAGTAGAAGATCAAAAATGCTGTTTCTGTCTAATTGAATTAATGATTTATCTGTCTGTTCCCCAAAACATATGCACACCCCCTACACACTGCTCCCAGTGCATTAACTGCGCTGTTAAAACAACCCGCTAAGAGAACAGCTTCTAACTTTAAATGTCAAAGACCTCTGAACCATACGACCACTTGGGAAAGCAAGCTTCTTTAATATCTGCTTATTAATTCTTACTTTGAATGTTTATACTTTTCTCTTATTGACTGCTGTGCGTGCTGTGGTGCTCTGAGGTAGGTCTGGTGAAGGTCCATGAGACAAGGCTTAAGGCTTTCCAGGGTATATCCAGTCTTTTGTACTAATGACTCAGGCTACAGAGAAGGGAGTAGAGAACCATGAGTTTTCTCTAGCAAGAGACACTAACACAGTGAGTTAGTAGTCGGCATTAAGCTCCCGTCCTGTTAAATTTCAGGACTAATCCGTTTTCTCATGCCACTGTTCCGCCTCTTTGGCTGACTGATCCATTTGTACTAGTTTTCTTTGTCAGCAACCAGTTGTATGGTCCCAATTCTTTAAGCACAACTTTCAAAATCCAAGTTATGACTAAGTTTTCTACTGACCAAATGAACAGATGTTATTAAACATCTAAGATACTTTAAATAACGTATATATTTTAAGTTTTTCTATAGAACATATATATTCATCAGTTCTACAGAAGTATTTAACTTGCTGTGTTTCATTCATAAGGCAGAAGGACAATTTAATACATACCCAGCTTTGCCCTGTAACTGTGTAGAGTGCTATATGAAAGGCTGCTCCGGCAATAACTGATGGTAAATACTTCAGATACGGGTCAGCATCTATCAAACTCAACTCTCCCAAAAACTGGAATGAAAAAGCAAATACTTTATGACCACAAAAGTTCAAGAACTCACCTTTGACACATCTCATCTTTTACATTGGATCTATAACAGCAACCGCAGAAAACACTTCCATAGTCTCAAATTGGAATATTTCTCATCCTGGATTTTTCTTCTTTCAATAACTTCTTGAAACTAGGGCTTGCCCCTAGGTGTCACCTAAGAGTCTTGATTCAACAAAACACAACGAACTTACCATTGCTAAACTTTCAACTTTGCAGTTTGCGGGCTGATGATGCAGAAAATACTGGGTAAGAAACTGATTCACTGTTGGTGCTGCCAAGTCAAAAGCAAGAACTTTCAGAACTAGGTGCTCCATTCTCAGGACTTGTTTCTTTGTATAGGTGTCGTCTGTAATGTACACAAACTCTGCTACTTCCGGGGGGTATATTTCTTCAAACTTTCTATAATGAGAAAAAGATTTAAATTATCAGGCCTTCTAAAAGAAAAGCAAGCTTGCTGTTCCCATTTCTGCAATTCCATTAAAAGAATATATGTGAAAGGAAACTAAAACTCACGCTCTCCCATCGCCTATTTCCACTGATCCTTGCCCATCATTTCTAACAGAGACTGGGTTTCTACTTACTAATTAAGAGGCCCAGATCACTAAGAGACTTGAGCTAGTTCTCCCAGTGTTGATCAAAGGGAAGAACTGAGATGCATAAAATTTCCCAAGATGCGAACGATGCTACAGTTCATAAAGCAGCTGAAAATTTAGAAAATACAAGCCTTAAGAAAACATTTTACATACAGTTTTCATGTGAGATCTTGCTAATATGTCAGAAAGCACACTGATTATGGAGGGATCCAGTTTTAAGCTTTGTAATCTGTCCTTGTATACTAAAATGTCGCCAGGTTCCATGTTTAAGAAGCTACCTTCGAATCCAGATCTGGGAAAATTAATGTTCTTAAATCAGAAGTTTTTCACCTGTCCACCGCACACAGTTGTTACCTCTGCCTTGTGTGGTTTGTTAGAATGCCGTTGAAAAGTTATAATTTCTTCCCTACTCAGAAAGGCACCAATAATTTTCATCCAACAAACAAAGCCGGACTTACGAAGCTAATAGCATAGCAGCAGTGCCCACAAGCTGAAGTTTTCCCCTCAACACAGACATCGATGAAAGGAACCTATCAATGTAGTTCACAGCCAAGTGCAAGGTCTCATTCTGTAGTTTATATTCCTCTCCCACTTCAACCAACCAGTCCACAAGGATAGCCCGCATGCTGTTGGTGATATCTGGCTGCTTCTTCATGTAACCCACTTTAGGTTTACATTTGACCTGTCGGGAGAAGTTAGTTAATATTGTAATTAGATTACTTCTATTAACAAAGGTTCTATATTCTAGAAACATAAATAAAGCATTAGAGTAATTCACTAGCAGTTAGACATTATCCTCTGAATTTCATCTGGCAGCATCTAATGGGGAATGGCATACAAAACTGGATTCAGAGAGCTTTTACCTCCATTTCCCTGAGGTACGTGTGAATGTCCTCATGGTAGTCTGGCACTTCATTAACGCTCACTGGTTTTTCATCTTCTAATACAATTGACATGTCCATAGTATGTGGTGACTCTGGGAGAATTCAACAGATATGATTACGTTAACTGAATTTCTATTTAACAGCTAAAACCAAGTGCCTTATCAGCAATCTCTTACTACCAAAGGGCTTCTAAAAGGGGCTTCTCATGACAAAGGACATATTTCACTCTGGATTTAGTATTTCTGTCCATTAAGTTTGGAAAGATTTTAATTAATGAGAAAAGAAATACTGACAGGCCACTAACAGGAAAATGAGTTTGAGGCTAGTATTGTATCAAGCTAGTTATCATTCACCTTCCATGAGTGATGATAAGAAATGGTAGCCAGTGGTTCCATTAGAACAAAGCATTTAAATTCCAACTTTTTAGGTAATATAAAAAGATATTACGTAGGCTTTGCCCTAAAGACTTTGTGTGCCCTCAGAGCCTGGCATATTAAAAGTACAGTTATGTAAAAACTAGAAGCAGGGCTAAATGGTTTCATTAACATGGGTGTGAATGAGAAAGTTAGTTTTGTTAGTGTGTTTCAAACAGATTAAAACTACAAGTGTGTGCTTGTTTCGTCATTTAAATTAACTTTCGGTAATTTAGTCTCCCAACCAAGTAAAATTTCCCAGGGATAGATTAAATTAGGTGTTTGAGATGAAATTAAGTTGATGTGATTGTAGGTCAATAGGTCACGTATTAGCTGTGAAATGTCAAATGTCAAACCATCTCTATATAGGATTTCCTTATCTGATCTTGTATAGAAAGGATCAAGTAAGGTAATACTGTCTTCAAATTTAAACCATTAATACAACCTATTTAATAATTATAATTACCTAGATTTGGTATAGATTTAAAACTTACCAAAACTACCATCCATTGGATAATCAAGGGGTACCAGCGGTTTTCTTGGTCCAGGTAAAGTAACAGCTGAGTTAAAAGCCAGGACATCTTCGCATTCTGTGTGTTTAGATCCTGCTGGCCTCTTTTGAGTCTCTTCTTCCGCTTCGTCCACATGAATAGTGAATGCAGGCTGCTTAGTGTTTGCTTTCCAGGGAGGTGCAGGGACGTGCTCATCATTTACAGGAAGATCCTTAAGAGGTGCAACCTAAAAAGGAATTAATAACTGGCTTTAGAGCTATTAAATGGAATTTTCTCTTCTTCCCCTTATGGGTCTCAAGCTTTGCTTTTATTCCCAAATACTTCATAAGGAAAATAAACTACACAGGGCAAAGTCCAGGCAAGCAATAGTTTAAGTAGCCATAAAGACAGAGAGATGGTTCCACCCTGCCACAGGCATTCCTCCTATGACTACAGAAAGCTGATACTAAGCGGAATTATGCAAAACTAATTAAGGCCACAAGATGGGTGGGTGGCAGGCCAAAAGTTGACAAGTTTAGGAAACAGTTGGAAAAATGTGTTAGTTACCCCTTTCGCCCCAGGGTGGAGCAACAGAGCGAATCCAGCTAAAATGGCGGAATTTACCAAAAGTTGAGTATTTTTACACTCGTTCCTAAGTCGAGGCCCTCTCTCAACCAGGCAATTCGTGCGGAGGGGCCGGGGGAAGCGCGGTGCCTGAAGTTACAAAGCAGAGAGGGCATCCGCGCCGGTGTTGCGGGGCTCGGCCTGACCCCAACAGCTACAGAGATATTCTCGCAGAGCGCCTGGCGGTGTGCGCACCCGCTGTCCGGGTCGTCACGCTTAGTGGTGGGCTCGGGCCGTGGCAGCCCCCACGGCGGAAACCGGGGACCAGGGAGTCCGCTGCCCCGCGCGCGCGGCAAAGCGCCGACGAGGCTCTCTCGTCCTGGTCCGCCTGGATCACCCCGATACAGAGCACCTTCATTGCTTACCCGCCGTGTCTTGGGCCTCTGCTGCGGAGCTGGACCTCGCGCGGTGCCCGCCTTCGCCACCGCCAGCCCCGCCCGCGTCCGCGGCTGCTGGAAAGGCACCATGCTCTCGGGGTTGATGTTCTCTTGGTCCTCCCGGAGCGCCGACTGCTGCACGGCCAGCAGCGCCGAGCCTGCCTCGCGGCCCGCAGGCGCCGGCGCCGAGTTGCCCAACATCCTTACTCCCGGGAGCGGACCGCGGGATTCGCCTGCGGCGCCGAGCAGCGCGCACTCCGCCCACTGGCCGCCGAACCGACCCCGCCCAGGAGCGCGGCAGCTGCAGGCACCCGCCGCACCCGGCCAGCCTGCCCGGCCTCGCCGGGAGGGCCGGGAGAGACCACGCGGGACGCAGGAGGCTGCGAGGGCCGCAGGCGGGCACAGCCGGGCGTGGAGGACTAGGGTCGCCTGCAGGACGCAGCGAGAGCCCGCCGCAGCGGCGGCTGTTCCTGCAGTTCAAGTAGCCCGCGACTATTGAAATGGGCCAATGGCAGCAGCCCAGGCTCCTGACGTCACCAAAGGCGACGC
>PVIY010023104.1:0-39822 GCA_004026745.1 Myrmecophaga tridactyla | reverse complement strand
GGGGAAGGCACCACCCCAGCAGCAGTGGTGGGTGGGCAGAGGTGCTCGAGAGGAAGGCTGGCGGGGGAGGGCACCACCCCAGCAGCAGTGGTGGAAGCAGGGGCAGAGGGAAGGGCAGTGGCCAGAGCATTAGAGGCTGATCCCCAACAAAGAAGCAGCAGCTGAGGGGGACAGTGGCCTCTGAGGAGTATCCTGAGGTGCCAAGGATAGAGGACGCAGAGTTGTTGAATTTCAGGGCTGCAAAGGGGTCAGAAGACTCATCAACCCCCCCTTTTCTAGTGGATGGAGCAAGAGGCCCAGCGGGAGGAAGAGACGTGCTCTAAATCACTCCACCCATCAAGGCAGAACAGGTCCCAGAGCTCAGTCCAGTGGTACCTGCGAGGCCCAGCTGTCTCCGGGGTGGTTTTAACCATGTGCATTGCTGGACCTGGCAGTGTCCAGTACAGCATCTGATAAGAGCCTCCCCAGAACCAGATGCCTCCAAGTAGAGGCGGTCCCATGAGGCTTCACTGCCCTGTCCACCTCCTGGCACCTGGCCCAGGGCCCTGCCTGCCAGGGGTCATGGACACCAATGCTGGGAACTGTCCCAATGAGGCTGAGATGGCAGCTGGGGGTGGGGGCCTGCCTGGGGTTGCCGCTGGAGGGGGAACCATAGATGACCCGACTGGTCTGGTGGCTTCCCCCACAGCCTGGCCCAGCCTCTCCTAGCCACCTGGCCTGGCAGGCTAAAGGCAACTTGTCCCAGGATGAGCCGCCCAGTGTCTTCCAAACACCTGATGCCACCTAAGGAAGGGCAGGCCCTCTCTCCTCTTGGCTCCAGTGGAAAATCAGAACAAACGACACCTGAATCCTCCCCACAGATGGTCTGCAGCCTGCCCTGAGCCTGGGATCTTCACAGGCCTTCCCTCCACACACCCAAAGCATCACACCTAGGGATCGCCCTGTCCTGGCTCTACCTGGCCCTGTGGATGGTGACCGGGACCCATGAGACCTCGGCCCCAACCCTGGCCTGTCACAACTTTCTGTGTGAGCAAAAGCAAGTCCCCTGCCCGTGCCAGGCCAAGTGCACAATGCCAGGGTTGGATGGGATGAGCTCTGAGATGCTGAAGCCCTGATGGCTTGAGGAACCAATGACACCGGTCATATTCCAATCCCAGCCTCACATGGGGACAGGACAGGGTCAGACGAGGTGGCCCAGGGGCCCACATGCCCAGGCAGCAAGGGTGGAGGGGACGCTCACTTTGGGCTTAGTGCTACGCTGCAGGACATCCAGGAGCTGTCTGCGGAAGCCTTCCAGCTGGGAGAGGCCGATCCTGCGGGAGGAGTGGGAAATAAGGACATCAGTCCCCTGGCCCAGCTAGGGACAGGAAGAGGTGCAGGGTGGGGGTGCTGGGGAGGGTAAGCACACTCCCAGTTTCCAGAAGCAGAAGGGGGAGCCGATTGGGTTGTGGGGAGTGGGGAGGGGGCTGCAGGTCAGCGGAGCAGAGCAGGGGGGAAAGGCGGTGACAGGCAGGGCGGCCACCACGCTGGCATTGACCTTGTCGGCTTAGCGGGCTACTGAGGGTGGAGAGGGGCACTGGGCCCACGGAGAGCCGCTGTGAGGACGCAGGGAGTGAGACACCAAGGAGGGACCAGGGCAGGGGACCATGGAAAGAAGGGAGTGTCTTGCCTGGGGACAAGGTCTTTGCCCAGAACCACGGCTGTCACAAATTCCTTGGAGTACTCCATGGCATCCTCACTGTAAGGGAAGCCGGGCTGAGAATAAGGCCATGGTGGTGGTGGGGGGGGGTTGTCCCCGAGTGCAGGGCTCAGCACTCCTGGACTTTATTTTTGGACTCTGGGGGGCTCTCACATGCCATGCGGGGCTGCCTGCCCCCTGTCCCTCCTTTCTCACCAATCAGGATCTGCCAGCGGCAGACCCCGACCCCAATGCCCTCTGCTTTCTACTTGTCCTGCCAGTCCAGGCTCCAACCCTGTGTCAAGACAGGCCATTCCCAGGTCCCGATGGGACCCGAAGCCCGACAGTCCCATCCAGCCCCCAGCCCTGTCCAGCCTCCAGCCCCCAGCCCCGTTTAGACCCCAGCCAGCCTTGTCCCAGCTCCCAGGGAGCCCCGAGCCAACTCTAAGGCCCCAGGCTGCTCACCTCAGCAGGCCCCCTGGTGGGGAGTAGGCGAAGCACTTGAGGGTCGGGTATTGCGGGCGCAGAAGGAAGGACAGGATGGCAGCTGTGCCTGCGCCCAGAGAGTGGCCCACCACAATCAGGCCGTAGTGTTTAGTTCCACGGCCCTGGCGATGAAGAGAAGCCTGAGAGCCCAGTCCCACTGCCTGCCAAGCTGTCTTAGCTAACACGAGGGAGGCAGAGGGGTTTGTTCAAGTTCTGGGATCATGTCTGATCTATGTGGCTGCAGAGAGAGGGAAGGAGCTAGGCCCCCACAGAGCAGCTTCTGAGGGAGACAATTCTAACAAACTCCTATTCATCCTTCAAAACCTTATTGAGAAGTTACCTCCTTGGGGAAGCCCTCCTTGATTTTCCAGGACAGGCTTCCTCCCTCCTAGACATTTCATCTGTAGACCTATCATTATGGTGATTACGCTGTATTATAATCATTTGGTTACCTGGATAGGAACAGGTACCTCAATACCTAGACCGTAGTCTCCTGAAGCCAGGGGCTGCTTTGTTTTGGAAAGGGTACAGGGCAGCACCTCGGAAGCTGACTGTGCAGGGAGCGGTCGGTGAGCAGAGCTCAGATCACTCCCCAGTCGGGGCAGCATGACTTCTTTCTGCTCTGTAGCTAAGTTCTTTATCATGCTGCTCGGTATTCTGAGCTTCTCCATGAAATTTCCTTCTGACAAGCGGCTGCGTGCCTCTATGAAGCTTTGAAACCCCCACTGAATCATCTCAGTTACCTCCAGCACCTGGCCCAGAGCAGGAGCTCAATAGCTCTGGGTGGGCAGGGGTGCCCCGAGGCACTGGGACAAGTGAGGTGGGGGCCGGAGGGGCTGAGTGGAGGGGGGCTGGGAGCCAGCAGCCTGGCCTAGGGGCTGGGGCTGGGTAGGCTCCATCTTCCACCCCCTTCCCCCGTCTGCTGCCTTGGGAGGGAGAACCATGTGGGGCGAGGGCACAGGGGCCTGGAAAATGCCTCACCAGGTCTCGCCCAAAGGCCTGGGACAGCACCATCTCCTGCTCCAGCTTCTTCTTGATGTACTCAGCCGAGAGGACCATTCCCTGGGTGGAACGGGGGTGGAGAGGGGGGCATTGAGGGGGGCGTTCCAGCACAACCACACAGCGGGCCCCCAGCTCCTTAACTCTGTAACACCCATTTCCCCCTTTGGCCCTCAAGACAAAACGCTGGGGTGAGGGGGGCTGCAGGGCACTTTGATCATCTCCACTTCACAGATGAGAAAACTGAGGCTCGGAGGGGTTGCTGGTCTAATAGAAACCTGTGGGCTCTCTTCTAAGCTGCCTCCTCGGGGTCTCCTGGGGACAGGGCCTGGGCCGGCCAAGGCCGTGGGGTCCCGACAGATGGGCCGCAGTTGGACCTTCCGGACTAACCCACAGCTCACCCAGCAGCATGCTGACAGGCAGGGAGAGCAGGTAGGGGCCCTGGGGTGGGCCCACAGCGGGGTACCTTGTGTCCCAGCCACGTGCCGTGGTGCCCCTCCACGGGGAGGCGCTCGGCATCGCCCGTCAGGTCAGTCAGGGCGTCCTGGGGGAGAGGAGACAGGGGTGGGGCTGAGGAGGGCGGGGCACGCCCCTGCCTCGGGGTCTGGGAGCGAGCCTAGAGCAGATGGGGGTGGGGTGGGGGTGGGGTCCTAGGGGGAGTGTACCTTGGGGGACAGGGTGCCCCGGATACTAATCACCACCTTCTTTCTGTCATGGTCCACGGCCACGTAGAAGGGGGTCTCGTAGACCTGGAGGCGGGCGGCTCGTGAGCCTGAGGGGTCCCAGACTCAGGGAGAGTGACCCAGGCAGGACATCAGGTTCCACCTGCCCCAGAGCCCCGATGCCTTCCAGGCTGCAGACTCCACCCACCCACCCCCTCTCGGGGGCCCACAGCAGCCCCTGCCCACCCTGCCCTCCTAACTCCACCCATCGAGCCCAGATGGACTGCTGCCCCCTCCCCAGGCCTATGCCCCATCCTGAGCAGCACCCCCCCAGCTCCCCACATCACCAATCACATGTTCTCTCCCCCACAGCTTCTTCCCCCGTTTCCCTTCCCCAAAAGGCGAGGACCGGGAAACCCCAATACTAGGTGCAGGGTGGCTGCCTGTTTTCCCAGCAGGCCAGATTGTGGGGAACAGGACGGGGCCAGTGCTGGTCTGCCCAGCTGGGGGAGGCCTGGGGGGCTACAGCTGGCCGACGCCAGAAAGCAAAGGGCTCCCGCTGGCCTGGAAAGAGGATCGCGGCCCCGCCCTCCCCCCAACCCTGACCCTGTGCAGCCTGCAGAGGCCAAAAGCTGGGGTAGGGTGGTATAATGGGGAGGCGCCCACATCCCACCCCAGCCCATCCTGACACTGGCCGGGAAAGGAGGTGCAGGGGGAGGGAGGGGGGCGGGTCTCACCGCGTCGTGGCAGGAGGTGTAGACAATGTCCACTGCAGCCATGTTCTCGTCCAGGAAGTGGCGCCGAATGGCTATGGCATTGCAGCCACAGCAATTGTCTTCCTCGATGGTCACTCCGGGGGCGAACCGGGGACGCGCAGGGCACAGACAGCACCTGGCGGGGGAGGTGGCGCAGAGCGTTCCAGAACTGGCTCCACTCGGGCTCTCAGTCCCTCCCACCCGGCCTCCAAAACTGCCCTTGCTAAGTGCCCGCAGGGACACCTCCACTTCACGACGTCCATGGCCAGTTCCCAGCCCTCATCTCGCTTGATATTCCTGCAGCAGGGGGCCCAGGGGGTCACTCCGTCCTCCCGCCCCCCAGTTCTGAGCCACTCCCCGGGTGCCCCTCAGCCTCCGGGCTGGGTCAGCCTCTTCCATATTCCACTGGCCCCGACGCCCAGGCTCCAGCCCTTGGGCTCTTGCTCCCTGGTGGACTTGGCCAGTCTTGAGCTTTAAATACCACGGATATGCTAACAAGTTCCAAATTTTTCTCTCTACTTCAGATGCTTCTCTATCCAACCGCCTAATACCCAGCAGGCTCTCAGCCTTAGCAGGTCACAAGCGGGGCGCCTGACTGCCTGGCTGCTCACCCGAACACGCTTCCCACAGGCCTCCACCCACCACCCTCCTCCAGGGGCTCAGCCACACACCTGGGGGTACCCTTGGCTCCTACCCCACCCCTCACCTCCCATATCTGGTCGGCTCTGCCTTCAACATCAGAGCCAGACTTCAACAGCTTTTCCCCACCTCTGCCTCCTCCCTCCTGGACCAAGCGGGCTGCTATTTTTGCCTTGCAATGTTGCAGAAGCCTCCTGGCTGGTTGCCCTCGTCTACACTTGCCCCCATTCTCAATTCGGCAGCCAGTGCCACCCTTTAAAAATATAAATCAGACTAGGTCACCTGTCTACTCAAACCCTACGTGGCTCCTCTCTGGCCCAGGGGAAAAGCCTCACAAAGGCTAAGGGCTCTGTACCCCAGCTGGCCCCCGGCCTCTCTGACCTGCTGCCTTGGGCTCCCTTCCTCAATCCCTCCGCCGCCCTTCATGCTTTCCTCTGACGTGCAAGCATCTTTGCACTAGTGGTTCCCTCTGTCTCAGATGCTCTGCTCTGGACCCCATCTTGGCTCCCCCCCTCACTTCCTGCTGGCTTCTGTTCAGATATCTTTGGCCCCATTGTATAAAACAGCCAGCAACCCCCACCCCAGCGTCTCCCATCCTCCCGAAGCATTCGGCTTTATTTTCTTCAGGGCATCCACTGACTCAGCCATGCCGTGTACTTATGCATCTGCATACTGTCAGCCTCTCCGCAGTAGAAAGGGAGCTCCAAAAGGGCATGGCTTTGGTTCACAGCTATGCTCCAGCACCCACGGCTGTGCCCCACACAGTAGGCACCCCCAAAATGAATGAATGGGAAGCCTAGGGGTGCAGCTGCTCCTCAGGCCACCAGAGGGAGCCAGCGCCCAACAGATCCGCGCGAGGGGCCCCAGGGCTGGTGACCAGTGCCTGAGAGCAGTCAGGACAGGGAAGTTGAGATTTTCGTAAGAATCCTCGATTTCAATTTGTGTTTGTTCAGGGTCGTCCCCTGCGAGACTGTTACATGCTTTCCAATGTTGTGCGGCTGAGAAGCTTCAGAGTTAAGCCATGTCGCAGAAGTCACATAGTCTGGGGACTCAGAGGATGCTGGCAGAGCCTTGCTTGGTCACTGGCCCCAAGGAGCCCCCCGCCCACCCACAGTCAGGGAAGGGCAACTGGGCCTGGGGACCAAGCTCCCATTCTCGGGCAGCTGTTTGCACCAGTGCTAAGGATGAGGCCCTAATGCGTGGCCTTGGGAGATGGGGAGACCTGGGCCCAGATGCTCATCCTGGTGGGTGAGGGCCTGGAGCGGCTTCTCCGTGGCTCTAAGCCTCAGGGTGAGATGGGGTCAAAGGCCCAAGATCACGAAGGGCCGGCAAACAGGTGCTTAGTCCAGGAGGAAGGGGGATGCTCCTTTTCTCTAGGAACAGGGCTGCCTCTGAGGCAGAGCTTGGGCCCAGGGGAACCGAGGGGTGGCAGGGCCAGCAGCCCGCGCAGGAGGGGCCCCGCCGGCATCCTCCAGGATGGTGCTCTCCACATCTAGGGGAGGATGCAGCCAACCGGGGTCTCCTGAGGGAGAGGAGCCTGGAGCTCAGGCAGGTGGGCAGACCCCTCCTTGGGTGGCCCAGGGTTACTGGGGACAGGCCAAGAGGCTGAGAAGTGCACCAGGCCCTCGGGAATCTGAGCTGACACTTTGGCTGCATGTTCCCGAGCTTGGCCCTGCCTTCTCTTCATCCTTCAGGCACCTGGTGCTTCCAGGCAGGGACGCAGTGGGCCTCATGGGGTCTCCACTGGCTTGCTCTTTTTGTACCAAGAGGCCTGACCTAAATGCTGCTGTCCCTCCTGTTTGCAGAGCACCTAAAAAGCCCAGCCTGCTACTGACTCGCAGATTTTGAAGTATCCTCTGAGCAGGCAGGAGGGATGCCTCTCATGCAAATGGGGAAACTGAGGCCCTGTGAGGAGGCCCTCTGCTAGTGGGGAATGGAGCAGAGCCTGTCAGGCCCCACGTCTCAATGTGAAGCTACAGCAAGGGTTCCCAAGGGTGCGGAGTGCAGGCCAGTAAAGATGGGGTCCTGCCTGGTCCTCTGATCAGTCACTGAGGAAAAGGATGCTAAGAACACGGTGCTGAGAACCACCCAGTTTGCCTCAAAGGGAAGAAGGCAGAAAGGAAGGGATTCTTGGACAGGTGTGGCTGCTGCAGGCCCCGAGGGCAGATGCTGCCTGCCCAGCATTCCAGACCTTCCCACGGAGCCTGAGGCGCTGTCTTCCTTCTGCCTGGCATGTGCTGAGGGCAGAGACACCAGGGCTGGGAGCAGCCCCTCCCGGAGCAAGGTGCCCATCTGGCCCACTTAGGATGGCATGTCCACCCCAGTTTCCGGGTGGTGGGCCGAAGGCAGAGCCAGGCTGCAGGCTGGACCTTTCCCAACCCCCTACTGGAAAGGCCTTTGACTAAAGGGCCTTCTTGGTGCCTTTCCAGAGTCCCCTAAAGGCTGGGCCTCTCCCAGGAAAGCCTCTTTCCTGCTGAAACGCGGAGCCCAGAAGGGGAGTCGAGAGAAGCGATAGTCAAGAGCAGCAGCAGAGAGAGAGAGAGAGAAGCTGGAAGAGAAGGGAATCAGCAGTGCCAGGCGCTGAGTAGCATCTCATTTAATCCTCTCCAAACCTTCTCTGAGACACATGTCATCAACCCCATTGTACAAATAAAGAAACTGAGGCTCGACCTCAGGACAGGGTGTATTCAAAGTCCATACTCTTCACCACACTGAGACAGGGCGGCGCTTGAAAGGTCAATGCCCAGGGAAAATGCAGAAAGGGGGGTGAAAGAAGGCTTGGGACAGCAGGCTTGGCCCCGCTGAGGGAATGCCTCCCACAGACATGCCTGGCTTCGCTATGTCAGCCCCTTCCAGGGGACGGCCGGGTACTCACGAGCAGGACCGCGCCAGCTGGCAGAGGCCACAGGCCGGCTTCCGCATCAGGTACATGGGCCACCCATAGGCAGCCAGGGCAAAGAGCATGTAGTAGCAGACCTCTTTGTAGCGAAGCATCTCTTGCTGGAAGAAAGGAAGAGGCAGGGGCCGTCACTCCTGCCCTCCCTGCCCGCGGCCTCAGGGCCCAGCAGTTTCCCTCGGTGGGAGAGAGACGCTGCCCTCCCGGCTGCCTGCAGAGCCACCCCCGGATGATAATTGCATTTCCCTAATTATCTCCATGCAACCAGAGCGCGAATCCTCCTGAGACCTGTCCTGTTGTTCCCATCTCTGAATTAGTGATTTGGGGACAGACAAACACTCGGAGCGGTGGATCGATTTCCTGACCCGTTTTCCTGAGAAGGGAGGAGAGGCTGAGTGGCAATCATGCCGCCTCAGCCCTCAGGCCCTGACTGGGGAGGGATTTTGCTGCCGAGAACATTTTGCCCTGAGAGGCTCTGCGGCGGCTGGGGATGGCAGCAGGCCCCGGCAGCGGGGCAGCCGACCTGAACTGGGCAGGTGGGGAGACCCGGCGGGGTGCTCGATCCCTCTGGCCCTCGGTTTTCTTTGTCAGCAAACATGGGGAGACTCCAGTTTGACTCATCGAGTCATGGGGCTCTCGGGGGCCGAGGGAGGAGGGGGCGCATCTAGGGGAGACAGACATCTCCCTGGAGAAAGGCGCCGATTTGGAGCCGCGTGTCTGGGGCTGAGAGGCTGTTGCTGTCATGGCCATTGTCATCAGCCTGGAGGGGCAAGAGGGGTGTGGGAGGTACAGGTGTCCCGGCCAAGCCTGCCTAGTGCCCCAGGCACCCGGGCACCCGGGCACCCAAGGACCCTGTGGGTTCTTAGAGGGAATTAGTCATGTTGTAAAAGTTAAAGAGGGTGATTAGTCATCTTGTGAAATGAGACAGGTAGTGCTTTAATCAGGGCCCAGAGGGCTGGAAATGTCCCTGGGTTGGCTCTGTCTGCTCTTCAGGAATGAGGGAACTGAAAAAGGCCATTATCTGCTCCATGCATGGGGCCAGGAGGGACAGGGTGGATGGGATACATGGGGTGCTAGCAGCCTCTGACAGGGGGACCCCAGCATCTCTGCATGCTGCAGCCTGGGACGAGGCAGGGATGGTCCAGAGCGAGCCAGGGCGGGCCCTGGTAAGAGAGGACACCAACAACTGCTTTTGGGCAGGGGCTTTTTAATGGATTTAGATAAGCAGGAACCAGTCCTTTCTAGCAGCTTCCTCACTGCACTCTCCTTACCTGGCACTGTGGGCTCATCTGAGCCTTGCTATACCTCTGCGGGAACGGGGTACCCAGAATCACTGAACAGAGGAGGGGACAGGCTCAGAGGCTGGAGGGATTTGCTCAGTCACGCTACAGGTGGCAGAGCTGATTCACATCCCGTTTTCCTGCCACTGGCTGTGATCTCAGCCTGGGCTGCGCCGCGGGGGGCGGGGGGCTTTTCCCCACCTCCGGGTGGCACCACCTTTACCTGTAAACCCATGAGATTTCTGCTAAGGCGTTGGAGAAACTGTTCTGCTACCCAAAAATGCTGACAAACCAAAGTGCGAGGCCATGCAATAATCTCAGGAGCCCAGGATCAGACATTCCAAAGCTGATTAACAGGATTCAGGGATTTTGTTTATAGGACCAGCATGGCGCAGGGGTTCATGGGAATGGGGCAAGATCTGAGAAGAGAGGTCTCTGCAGAGATGGGAATGAGACCCGCGAAGGAGCAGGTGCAGCCAACACCTGTGGTGCAGCTGGGAGGTGGTTGCGGAAGCAAGCCTGATGAAGAGGAGCTGGGGGCCCAGGGTGACAAGGCATCCCTGCATGGGTTCCAACTCACCGAGTTCTTGAGGTCCAGGTATTTGGTGTTTCTCGTCACTGGCATCCCGGACAAGAAGGCCAGGATGTCATTGTTTGCCTGTGAAATGTGCACATGGCGACAGCTGCTGGCTGGCCTGGGGCCCGGGGCTCTGCACGCTGCCCACTTCCCAAAGGCCCGAGAAGTCCAAGGAAGCACGTGGCTTCTGGCTCCACCAGGCCCAGCCACAGTTTTCCAAAATCTGAGTTTTCCTCATGGTTCCGACTGCTCCCCACCCCTACCCCTGATCCCAAGCCTCAAAGCTGAGATGGGGGAGGCTCAGAGCCCAGACCGGGGCCGGGGGTGGGGAGCAGACTTCGTAGGAGAAACCAAGACACCCACAAGTAGGACTGATGGATTCGCAGGGGTGACGGGGTGGGACAGACAGGCAGATGCAGGTGGTGGGCAACGAGCCAGCCCCATTCATTAGCTCCTTGCCATCTGCCATCCCCTGAGGGCCACACCCCTGCAGCAGCCCACGGAAATCACTCCAGGGATGAGCTAGGGAAGGGGAGGGGAGCAACAAAAGGAGATCCCCCCGCCCCCAGGGCCCAAGAGGTTGAGCGGAGGCTGGGGGAGCCGAGGGGAGCAACAAAAGGAGATCCCCCCGCCCCCAGGGCCCAAGAGGTTGAGCGGAGGCTGGGGGAGCCGAGCGGCAGCACAGGGAGCAGGGCATGGGCCTGCCAGGAGGGTGGTGGGCTGCCCGGAGAGGTGGGGGGCGGGGGGCGGCCGTGCTCACCTCGTCCAGCACAGCGTTGCGCTTGGCTCGTTGCCGCTGCCGGAGCAGCACCAGCCCAGCGATGATGTCAGACGGCACAATGTCGAGGTCCCGGAAAAACTCAGCAAAGAGGTAGGCAATTTCCGAGTAGGCATCCTACGGAGTCCAGGGAGGCAGGAGGCGGTGGCAGGGGAGCAGGAGAGGGGACCAGAGGACAGGCGTTAAATCCCCCGGGGGCTGGGAGGCTGAGGGGTGGCCCTTCTTTGCTGTGGGCCCTTCTGAGAGTCTGCCTGGCCTCGTGCAACCTGTGTGGGCAGCCCTGGGCCCCTCAGGCCTGGCCTCCACCTCCCAGCCCACGGAGCCTCCACTTGCCTCGGAGCTCCTAGGGCACTCACCATCTACCGCGCACAGATGCCAACTGGAGCCATTTCCTGCTCTTTTTCCCCAGACCCTAGGAATTGAGGCCTGGGCAGTGCCAGCTTGCTTCTCCTCCCAGCCTCTCCCTCTAGCAGAGAAGCCACAGCTAAGTTCCTGGCTGCTTCCTCGGCCCCTGAGTTTCTTTCCACCTCCCACCAGCTGTGACCCTGCAAGGGCTCCTGTCTCTACCCTATGCCCCGGCTCTCCTGGGAACAGAAGGAGTTCCCAAGTCTCAGGCCCCACCTCCCGCAACTCCCAGGGCCACTGACTCAATGACCCCCAGGAAGTACCTGGAGAGGGGGTGTGATCGCTGGAGAAGGGGTGTGACCGCTGGGCCAATGGTCCGTCCAGCTTCACTCCGAACCCTTGCCCACAGGGCCTGAGGCTAGGGCGACACACAACCCTGCTGACCCATGTACGGTGAGTTTTGCCTGCCTCTCACCAAGCTGTGAGTCCCAATCAGCTTCCCTAACGCCCTTAGGAGAGGCTGTGGTGGGAATAAACTCATGACAACTGGGTCTCTCTCACTGGGCTTCCCTTTCGGGTGCCTGGCACTTACAAGAGAGGGAAAAATCAAGGGCTGCAAACTTAAATGCTTAACGGGCTATGGCTTAGCTCCAGCCACTGGACCCTGCAAGAAGGCCCACTTTGCCAGATCTAGAAGTTCAGACATTTATGGAAACACCTCTGATTTGTAAACAGTAGCATCGAATACAATTTTTTTTAGAAAACACAGCAGAGGCTACAAACATGCTTCAGGGGGCGTCGGTGTCTGACGGGAACCAGGCTCCAGCCCCTGGCACCCACATGGTGATGGGTGGATTTTCTGCCCTCCCAGCCAGGCCTCCACTTGCCATCCACAGCGCCTGCCTCTGCACCCCTTCAGACCCCCCAGAGGGACATGTGGGGGTGCTCCCCACCCACCAGGGAGCCTCAGGGAACTTCTGCCACTTAGTTACTCACTCTACAGCCCACCAGGGGCAGCTGGTGGGAAGGAGGCACTCGAGGCCTCAGTGGCTTCCAGTAGAGGGCACTTTGCTGTCTGGCTCAGTGACAGTGGCATCCTGACCTCATTGGCATTGTCCACTAACTAGCTGTGGGATGCTGGACAAGTCACTCCACCTCTCTGGGCCTCAGCGGCCTGATCTGCAAAACGAGGGGTGGGACTCGATGACCCCTAAGGTCCCTGGGGCGCTGTGGGGCTCTGACCCGGGAACCCCAAGGGCCCCAGCCTCCCCTCCCTCATCTACCCTCCCCCGTCGGGACCACCCACAAGCTGCCCCCACCTTCCTACAGCCTTGGCACCGACAGCTGCAGAAGGCTGACTGCGTGCCAACCAGGACAGTGCTGAGTGCTTCCCATCCGAAGCTGGCTTTAGGCTGTCCTGGTTTTTTGAGCACCTCTTCTCCTAAACTAGACTGCAAATTCCAAGGGACCGAGGCGAGGTCTTTAACTCTTTCTGTTCCTTGACAAAGCAAAGTTTCCCATGCTGCAGGGAGTCAGTCCAGTCCTCATATGAGCTGGCCGTCCCCTTGCTCGTGCTTAAAACACGGCTCCCTTCTACCAGCCCTGCCCCGCGCTAGGCCCCCGGCATGGCCAAGGGAGCGAAAGGCCCCTGAATGGCCCAGCAGCAGGACACGAGGCCCGAGGGAAGCGCCTGCCAGTACTTACTGACTGGGAGTCCTTCGTCCGTGTGCAACAGAGGAACACTTTGAGCCGGCGGGACCAGCTGGTGGCCTGACCCTCCTCTAAGCGGTGCCTGAAAAGGAGGAAAGAGAGAGTTGGAATGTGTGGGGTCAGAGAACAGCAGCCAGAAGAGCTGGGACATTATGGAAACAGGGTGGCCTGTTCCCAGGACCCCACCAGAGGGGCCTGGTCGGAGCTGGGTGGCCAGTGACCTGGCTGCCAGCTGGCGGGGGCACCCGCCGTGGGAAGTCCTGCAGGTCTAAGGTGGTGTGTGGTTGGCCAATGCTGGGGCCCAGGCTCCCCGGCTTTTGGCAGCCTGAACAGGGCATGGCCTGGGTACTCTGGAGCTGGGGGGGGGTGCTGTCCAGAAAGGGAGGTTCTCTGCAGCCCAGGTGTCCCAAGGCTCAAGCCAAGAGCTCTGGGAGATGTCAGCAGGGTGCCAGGATTCTCTGCCTTGTTCCAAGGCCTGAAACAGGCCCCATGGACACACCTGCCTCTCATCTGAAAGGATTTCAAATACTCACATCTGTACTTACAGGAAGCTTACACGGCTGAAGGAGGCTCTGCAGTTCCCTCTACCTCACTTGCATGGCTGGACCCCTGTCTGATCTCACCTCTATCCCAGACCTAACAGGTCTGCCCGCTGGGATGGAGGAACAGCCCTAAAGGGCTGAGATGGGTCAAACTACTCCGTGGAGGCTTTTCCAATGCTGGGTGCCCAATCCGACGCAAAAACATAAATTTCTAAACAGAGGAGGAGTGGGTTTGCTTTTGTGACATGTGTCCTCTCGCTGGCCCCTTAAAAGCCTGAGCTGGGGGGGGCGTGGTCAGGAGGGGATTGCAAGGGCAGCCCCCAAATGTGTTTGAGGCACTTAGCAGTCATCAGGAGTGACAGGCTGGGCCCTCCTTCTGAGCCTCTTGGCTCATCTCTGCGGCGAAGGGCTGCTTCCCTGTTCCCCGACCTTGACTCCACAAGGAGAGGGAAGGCCAGGGAGCCTTCCAGGGCCACGGGAGGGGTGTTTCTGGGAGCTGCCAGCGCTTAGGGTCCTGAGCAGCCTTACAAATCCTAAACCAAGGACCACCACCCTCCCACCCCGCCTTCATGTGCTGGCCAGGCTGGATTCCCAGAGCATGATATTCTTTAACCTTTTCTAACCAAACGGGGCTCTCAAACATTCAAGGACAATGTCCAGCTGAGCCTCTGGCTTGATGGAAGTGCTGACAGTACGCTTCTCTGCAGTACCTGTTATGCCCACCAGGGGGTGGACGCTTTTAGGAATCCACGTGAGAAGGTGACAGAGACAGGTTTTGGCCTAGGGCATCAGTAAGGCTACGAAGACCAAGAGAGGAAGAAAGGGAGATACACACACTGCGTGGACAGACAGTTCACGGACCCCAGCACACCTTGCCCTGTGGCTCACTAAAGTGAAAGGAGGGTAGATATACATCCTGCACAGAGCAAGGCTCCCAGAAAGCAGTGCTGGGAGTAACCTACCACCTCTCTAACCAGATTTCATTGGGAAGTAAAAAGGCCAAGGACATAAACAGCTTCTCAGCTGCCAAAAACTTAACCTATCAGTGTGGCTTGGCAGGGGTGTGTGTGGGTCCTCGGACCTGGAAGCTGCTGGCTTGAAACTTTCCTGGTTCATCTCAGAGCAGAGAGAGTCAGATGGAGAATGGTCAGAGCTGCACACCCGAGCCCTGCCCAAGAGCTGGAGAAACTACAATAGGTCGAGAGCCAGGGAGCTCTGGGGCCTCGTACTCACCTGTACAGGGCCCAGAAACCCCAGAAAGCTTTCTAATTAAAATGACAGCAGCAGCCAACCCCCAACCGCAAAGGCGTTGGCTGCCCTGGGACCCAAAGGCAATTACGGGACGGACGGAAGAGTTGATATCCAGGGCGCAAAGAGCCCAGAAACCAGGTCAGGTGGGGGCGTGTGCTGGGAGTGAGCAAACAGGGGGGGAAGGCGATGGCCAGCTGCACCTGGAGGGAGAAAGGGCCCAAGGGCTTTGATTCCAAGACCTGGCGTTTTGGGCTGGGAGGTGGCCACACTAGGCACGGAGGTGATTTGATGAGCCAGACGTGGAGGTGCAGGAGGGTGGGTGGGGCAGTGTCCTGGTGGACAGTGGGGCAACCTGCTCCCCTGGTTGTTCCACTCTGCACCAGCATGACCCTGGGCAAGTGACATGATCTCTGGGCATGCTCTGGAATTTGGAGTCCTCATCTGTTGAATGGGTCTCCCAACCCCCCCAGGGCTGGAGAAAGGATCAAATGAACCAACTGTGTAAATGGCTCAGTGTGGGGCCTAACTCACAGCAGGAACTCAATTAGCAGGAGTAGCCGTGGCCCTGCCTGGAGGCCCTCCCCCGCCTCATTTTCTCTGCCATGCCACAGACTTTCTCCTTTTCAAAACACCATGCAAAACTCACCTCCTCAAGGAAGCCTTCCTTGATTAACCTCCTCCAACCCCCTTAATCCGATAGGCAAGCTAGCCTAGTCCCAGCCCCACCATTTATTAGCTTTGTGACCTCGGGCAAGTCACAAAACCCTCCCCGTGCCTCAGTTTCCTCATCCATACGTGGGGTGATGACAGCAGCTACCTCATGGAATTGTTTGAAGTAAATATACACCGTGCACTCAGACAGTGAGTATTTATAAGTATTTCCTGCTATTACTAGAGATGTTGTTGATAGTTGATAATGATGATAATGACACTGGCTATTGAGCACTTAACCAAACGTGAGCATGTATCAACCACTCTGAGTGCATTATTTCACTGAACTCTCGCAGCAAGGCAGGAGCGGCTATTATTCCCTCTCTACAGACATGGAAACCGAGGCAGGGAGCGGGTAGGCCTTTGGCTAATGCCCTGGTGTGATGCAGCTTGGGAGGTGTGGGCCCATCTCCTGGAGAGCAGGGGCCTCGCCTCAGCTCGCCCGCCCAGCCAACTGACCTCAGGTTATAGGTCCGCAGATTGCGCTGCCGCCTCTTGGTGGCTCTCAGCTTGACAAAGGTACGGCCCGTGGGGTCAAAGACACAGAGGACGGTGATGCAGACACTGAGAATGACCACCCAGTTGCAGACGACCATCCCTGCAAGAAGTGGAGATGTTGGGGTTACCCTCCTTGGGGGCACGGGAACCTCCTTACCCACCTCCTTCTGGGGCCCAACAACAAGGCTCAGAGGCCCCAGGTCCCAGTCTCTGGCCATGCGTCTGTCGCCTCACTGAGCACTGCCTATAAGGCTGACCCTCGTGCAGCTGTGGCCTCGATATCCAGGGAGGAACTGAGCAGCCCAGGAGAAGCCTTATCTGCTGCCCACCCCACACCAGGGTCCCCAGGGCTGGTGATACACTGCCGGGAGGAAGGAGGCAGCCTGGCCCACCAGCCGGCTGCCCTCACAGACACCATTTGCCCCGGCAGTACCTGCGTTTTTCCCCCTCTGGGAACTGACTCTATCCCCTCCACCCCTGGGCCAGCAGAGGCTCCAGGAGGGCTGGGCCCAGACATACCGAGAGTGACGTTCTTGGCAGTGAGGTCATGGCAGGAGGTGTAGTACTGAGTGAGCCAGACGATGCCCACGATGGCATAGATGAACTCGATCACCAGGATGGCTGCAAGGAGAGAAGGGTCCAGCTGGAGGATGGTCACCTGCTTGCCCACCAGGAAGGGCCCTGGGGCCTCAGGCTGGCCGCTCATACTACGAGGCCTCCATGTGGCTCAGCAGCCAGGCGGGAGGCAGTAGTGGATCAGTATATTGTCATCTCCTGGCAGGTCTCACGGTCATGAGTGCCCAGGACAGTGTGGCTGTCCCATCACCGTTTTTGGCCCCTTGGCCCCTACTGGGTCCCTTACAAGGAGCCCAGCCCCTGTTCCCAACTTGTCCCTCTGTCCCCTGAGGTCTTCTGAGAAGGTGACTGGAAAGATGGATGATGAGGCAATTTCCTGTTCGTTTAAGACTTGCAAATTATCTGCATGAACCCTGGAATCCGATGGCTCTTAGACAAATTACTTAATCTCTCTGAGCCTCCATTTCCTCATCTGTTTTTACGTGGGGGTGACCATGTGTATGTCACAGGAGCATGCAAGAATTCAATGACAGAGAGTTCATTTCATGTAAATGGCTATTTTCCGGGAAGAGGCCTGTGGAAGGTGAGGGAAGAGGATGCAGGCATGCCAGCCACGAGCCTTGAGGTGTGCTCCTTCCTCAGGCCAGGGCAGAGATGGGGAGAAGGAGTTCTGGTGGCTCTGCGGGAAACAGGTTTGCAGGGAGACGAGGTGGCTGTAGCCTTTGGATGGCATTGGAAGTCCCAGCTCCACTGGCAGCACCGCCTGGCGGCTAAGAGTTCAGGCTTTGGGGCCAAAGAGCCCGGGTTCTAATTCCAGCTCTGACACTCACGCTTGTCAGCTGTGTGACCTTGTGGGAGCTAACTAACCTTCTAGTTTCCTTACCCACAAAATGAGACGACTAAAACCTCCTCCCTACGAGGTAACACATGGGAAAGAGCTCGACACGGTCCACAGAAGCCCGGGAGAGGTGTTTACCGTAAGCGACCGAGAGAGGCCAAAGGTGGCCCCCCAGGCCCAGACCCCAGGAAGAGGAGAGGATGCAGGCTGCTTCTCTGGGGAGCTGCTCCAGGCCCCCTAGGGGCTTGCTAGGAAAAGGATGGGGCCTGTTTTGAGAAAGATCACAAAGCAGCTGAAGAGACGGGAATGATCTAGAAGAGGGGCTGGCAAAGTTTTTCTGCCAAGGGCCAGAGAGTAAATATTTTAAACTTCGAGGGCCGCGGGGTCTCTGTCACCAACGACCCACCCCTGCCGCTGTCACACAAAAGAAGCCACAGACAGTGGAGGAATGAATGAGCGTGGCTGTGTTCCAGTAAAACTTTATTTTGCAAAAAACAGACCGGGGGTGGGGGACCGGCCAGGTTTGGGCCCCGGGCCGCAGTTTGCCCATCCCTGTTCTAGACTGTTGGCCCTGTGCGGGCTGGGACTTGGGTCTGTGTCCCCCGTGGCCATGCCCCCCTCGTGGGCCCGGTGGACACTGGCTGGCTGGGCGCGCGGGCCCCCCCGGCGGCGGCGGCCCTTACCCAGGCGCACGTAGAGCACGTACTGCATGGAGTCGCGGGGCTCCGTGTAGAGGATGCCCCCCCGCATGCTCAGCCAGATGATGGCCATCTCGGCGATCATACAGCTCAGTAGAATCCCCAGGTAGCCGCGGCCGTGGTCCACCAGGTTGAGGGAGCAGGCCTCGTGCGGGTTGTAGACCAGGCCGAATAGCACCACGGACAGGATCACAAACCTGCGGGGCAGGGGGCGGGCGGCGCCCACGTGAGAGGCCAAACCCCAGGCCCCTGGGCACCCGGGCCCCTCGGACCTAACCCCAACCCTGACCCTGGCCCCTAGCCGGTGGCCTGCCCCCAGCCTGGACTCCCGTGCAACAGCGCTTTTGGCTCCGGGCACAGGTGGAGAGGGCAGCTGGCGCTTCCTCCAGAAGGAAGGTCCATGTGGCATGGAGGTCCCTGTGGACCTGGGTGGGGTGGCTGGGGAGGGAAAGGCTCTGGGGGTGGGGCAGGCAGAGCAGGGAGTCCAGCTCAGGGCCGGGGGGGGGGAGATGCCCTCAGCCCTGGGGTGGTCAGGAGGCATCCCTAACTCCCATGGGTTTCACCCCCAGGACGCGTGGGTCTCAGGCAGCTACTCGGGGAGCGGGGCACCCAGCAGGGCTAGGACGCAGGGGCTCGGGCACGGAGGTTCAGATGCCCGGAAAGCCTCCTTCCGGCGCCCCCATCTCCCCAGACCACGGCCCTCGAGACTCACCAGGTGGTGTGCAGGAGAAACAGAAAGATGGCTGGCAGGACAAGGTCATCGCTGCCCACAGACCAGCGCCGCCGGAACACCACAATCCCGGGCATGGCTGGGGGCTCTGCGGAGGCTCAGCGGGCCTGGTGCTCACCTCCTGGGAGAAAGCGGAGGACCCGGTGGCTGCCCCGGCTGCCTGTGGCACCCACGGACACCACCCTCCTGGGCCGCAGGGCCAGTCCAGGTGTGGCCAGCAGCACAGGCCCCTCTGCCACCGGCCACAGCCCTGGCTGTCATGGCCCAGGAGCCTCCGGGCTACGGGAAATGCTGACCCATCCCTGGCAGGACCTGCCTCCTGCCCTATCCATCCCCCACAGCCAACATAAAGGATCTCAGCACCCGAGCACTGGCACCAGCCTCACCCCAGAGGTCCCCTCCTACCCCCAAGACTGGCACTGGCCACTTGGGGTCAGCCTCTGCCTGGGTTTACCCAACAGTGACTGCCCAGCTCAAAACCTGGACTCAGCCCCTGCCTCCTCCTCCATGGAACCAGCGTCCACCCCCTCCTTGGTCCCCTTACTGGCTGTCCACAGGGAGACCTGGCTCATGGTACGTGGTCCTCGGAGTTGAGGAGGGGCCTCCCGGACCCAGAACGAGCCAGGCCCGAAGCCCCAGGCCAAGCCGGGCAGGTGGAGGGCTGCAGGGGTTGGGGAAAGTGGGGGCAAGGGCGTGTGCGTGTTTTGGGGCTGCAGCTGACAGACACGGAGGGTGGGCGAGCTCAGCACATAGTAGGTGCTCAGTAAGCATTTGTGGGATGGAGCCCTGCGAGCAGACTCTATGGCTTGGCTTTGTACCCACGGACAGGATTCCCCGCCACAGCTAAGCCCTCCCGGAGGGGAAGGACATGGATGAGATATGGAGGAGAGCTTGGGGTACTGTCTGCCCCCCAATTGCCGGAAGGGCACTGGGTGAGCCCCTGAAGGGTAACCCACCCTCCTGGCAGCCACACCTCCCATGCCCACCCTGACACCCAGCAGCCCAGAGACCCCAGTTCCCAACTCTGAAGTAGCTGGATTCAAATGAGCTGCTGTTAATCTTAGAGAGGAAGACCCAGGACAAAGGCACTGGTGGGGGTTGGTGGGGGGTGCGGGGATGGCGGTGGTGGCCACCCTGGGAGACATCGGTGGGGGCTCCTGGGCAGCTGTGCCCTGAAATGCACAGAGGAGGCCCCGCTGTGGGGGCTGGCACCCTACTGGGGACAGCTGCCCCGGGCCAGCAGAGGCTTACACGGCACCTGGTCCAGGGGCGGGCGGCAGGTCCTCCTTTCCCGGGGGACGGCTCCGGGGAAAACGTGTGTCTGCAGAGACCAGCATCACTGGGGAAGGAAGCGGCCAAGTCTTCCTCGGCCGGTGGGCACGGCCCCCAGGGTGGACGGGGGGACGTGGGGCCCCCTGGCCAGCCGGCATGTCCGGCCCGGCTCGTCTCCCTCTCCCCGGGATAGTCACTTCATGCAGCTGCCACCAGGCTGCTTCAGGCAAGCTGCAGGGCGAGCTGGTCTGCTGGGGTCGTGCCTACTCCTCCCCCCACCCTCAGGAAGTGACATCATCCCACTCTCTCTCCGAGGAGGAGTCGGAACAGATTCTGAGAAGCTGGGAGAAGGATGGACATCGAGGGAGCAGCGGTGGTAGTGAGGTGGCCAGGAAGAGCAGGAGAATCTGCAGGGGGAGTGGGGATGCTGGTGCAGGAGCCACGGCTCCAGCAGTGCCTTGTGGCAGGTGGCTGGCAGCTCCGGCTTTGGGTTCGAAATGATGGGGCTGGGGCAGAACAGAGCTGCCAACAGCTGGTGTTGGTTGCTGCCCCTCCACTGCCCCCTCCCCATCTGGGTCGGCACACAGAGGATAAGGCGGAGCTGGGGTCAGCTCAGGGGGCTGCCCAGGGATGAAGAGGTGTGGCCAGCACACTTGCAATGGGTGCTGTAGCTTCCTGCACCCTGCTGCACTCAGGCCAGGCAGCAGGGGAGGGGAAGTGCTATTCCGGGGGCTGGAAGGGGATGGGGAGGGCCCAGTGTGCCCCAGCCCGCACTCCACCTGGCCTGCCCCTGCTCGCAGCCCAGGTCATTCTCAGGTATACCTGGTCCCAGTCCCCTTGTGTGCCCCACCCCTGCTCACCTCTTGGAGACCAGAATGGCTAGTGCTCCCTCAACATAAGGCCCATTCACAGAACACCTCCCAACTCATGCTCTGAGCCCCACGCATGAGCCCCCAGCCTGCGCCCCTCCTTTCCCCCCTGCACTGGGACCTGCAGGGCAGCTACTGGGCTGCAGACATTGGCCCCAGTCTCTGAGCCCGATCAATGCCTGTGCCCACGTGGTGGCCTGGGGGCTGCACCCCCCCCCAGCCCCCTCCTCCAGCCCACACCCAGGGCCGGCCCATCACTGAGAAATGGTGGCGCAGCGAGGAGGGGGTGGAGGGCCCAGGCCCGGGGGCCAGGCTGCTTGGCTTTGAATCAGGGCTCCACCAGCCACTAACCATATGACTTACTGGTTGTGCCTCAGTTTCCTCATCTGTCCCATGGGGATTATCCCCATCTCCTAACGTCCTGAGCACCTCTGCAGACGCCCTAGCTGCGTGGAGTAAATGGCAGCAGCTATCCTGGCTGGGGGAGAGGTGGAGGGTGTGTGCACGGACCCCCCAGGGAGAGCAGCGGCCCCTCCCCGGCCTGGGCCAGCAGCCATTCCATCTGGCCACCAGCAGATCACGGGCTGGGGTGACAGTGGCAGGGCTTGTGTCACTGGGGGAGGATGGGCTGCTGTTCTGCTGTCTGTCAGATTCATAAATCTCGGCGCTGCTATTTTTAAGGGCTTGAAAGGCGCCCTTTCTTTCGAGCCCCCAGCCCGTCACAATGGGGCCTGTTCGTCTGCAGGGATGTGATTTCATCTGGAGGAAATGTCTCTGGGGGGCAGGGGGCATAGGCTACTTCCTGGTCTGGGGTTGCCACAAAGAACCTCCTCCTACTTTCCTCCCCTCAGGCAGTGGATTGGTGCACCCCCCCTACCCCCCCCCAAACTGTGGGGGCGCTGCCTTCCCTTTGACTATCCCAGACCAGAGGCACTTCTGGACCCGGCAGATGCCCTCTACAGCAGGGAGGTGCATGGGGCACTGCTAGGAGCTCCCATGACCCAGGCAGGCATGGATGGGGCACCAGAGCCCCCTCTGCATGAATGGAGCAACACGAGAGACCCTGATGGTAGGGAGAGAGCTCCTTTTACCCCCCACCCGCAAACCTCCTGGGTTAAATACTGACTGTCCTGGAGTTCCCCTTTTTAAAAATGCAAAACTCTTTAAAAATGCACACATGGTCCCCTCTTTTGAAAACCTTCCAAGGCTCTCTGTGGCCCCCTGGATAAAGTCCAAGCCCCTTAAGCGGGTGGCTAAGGGCCTCAGTCACTAACTGGCTGTGTGGCCTTGGGTATGAGCCTTGGCCTCTCTGGGCCTGTGAGTTCCTTACCCCTGGAGCAGAAGGACACTCCCCAGCATGCAGCATCACCAGTGTAAGCATCTTCTAGCACAGGGCCTGCCCTCTGCCTCCCGGTTCCTTCTGGCTGGGGAGGGACACCAGCCACTTGTCCCACTGCCCCGCCCTCCTCTCCCACCCACACCTACTCCTCCTGCTACCCCACTCTACTTGCTGCTCCCTAAAATACCTCTTTGGAAGTTTCTGTCCTCTGCCAGGCAATATTCCGTCCTCCACCAGGCAATATCCTATGCATTTCTCTGGGTCTCCCAAAATGTCACCTCCTCTTTGAAGCCCTCCATGATAGCCCCCATTCATAGCCCCCATCCTCACAGGGAACAGGCTGCTCCCTTCTGGGATCCCTGGACCCCCAACTCACAATATGGTCCTGGCCACAGTCTTACACCAAACCTGCCAATTCCTGGCTGCCCACCCTCCATGGAGAACCCAGGACTGGGGCCTGGCAGGTGCCTTCCCAGACCCCGGGGGAGCACATCCAACCTCAGGCCCAGCCCCTCTCCTCTAGAGCGACCTTGGCCCACCCCAACCCACCGAGCAGCCCAACAGCTTCTTCCTTGCCTCACTCCACCGGAAGGCTTTAGACTGAGGTTCCTTTCCTTTCCCTTGGCCAGAAATGGCCCTCCCTGTCTTCCCCTCCTCTGGCGAGCTGAATGCTTCCTGGCAGTGACTGGGGGCTCTGGCCTCAAGTCCTGCCCACCCTGAGTCTCTCCTCATGGCGACCGTTGTTAGTAACAGGGCACCTAGAAGCCTGCAGAACTCCTGGCAGGGTGATCTGTGACTTCCAAAGGGAGGAGGGCACTAGGTAGCAGCTGGGGTTGTCTGCCATTGGCATCAACCTATGGGAAAGGGCTGGCCTGGATGATCTGCTCCCTCTGTGGGCCCTGAGGTGCTACTGATTAAAAGCTCCAGGGTGGGCCTTGGCTCCTGACCCAAAGGTCTTCTCTGGGGCTTGGCTCTGGGAGGAGGTTCAGGGAGCAGAGGCCCTCATCAGCGGGCTCCGTGACTCTGGAAATCCAGCTAATGGGGAGCCGAGAGGTCAAAGGAGAGGGCAGAGGGCATGGAGGCCAGTGGGTCGGCCTTCTGCAGGACCCTGTACTGAGCATTCTGGCCCAGGGCTGGCAGGAGGTAGGGGCCACCTTGTGAGCCTCCAGTGGGATCAAGGTACTGGACAGATGGCATGCTGTGGGGGCCTGCGCAGTGCCACCTCCAGTCTCTGGGGCAGCCCAGGAGATCTTCCATCCGGCCAGAGGTGGCCTCAGGCATCCTGAGGCTGAAGCTAAGTCAGAATGAAGGGATGATGGCCAGGTCCTAGAGATACATCTGACAGTAGCTGAGCACCTCCTATGTCCCCAGCCCCAGGCCAATCGCCTTCCATCCTCACAGCAGGGATGCAGGATAGCATCAAGCCCACTCCAGAGAGAAGCAGGTGTGGTTAAGGGCACATGCTCTAAAAACAGACAGCCTGTGCCTGTGTCCCAGCTGTGTGACCTAGGACAAGTTACTCAGCCTCTCTGTGCCTCAGTTTTCTCATCTCTAAAATGGGAATAAGAACAGCATCTACCACAAAATTGTCAGAATGAGTAGCACACGTAAAATACTTAAAATATTTAAAGTGGCACCTGTAGTGCTACTGTACCTGTAGTAAATACTCAACCAGGGCTGGCTCCTCTGTTACTATTCCTATTTTAGAAGGAGGAAAGTGAGACTCAGAGAAACTCTGCCCTGACACCATCTGAGGAGCAAGAGGCTCAGGGCACTCCTGATGCCATCTGAAGCCCACACCTCACCAGGAATGTTGGATTAGAGGGGGCCTCAGGAGCAGTCCTGCCACCCCCTTTTGTGAGTGAAAAAGCTGAGGTTTGGAGAGGGCTCAGGTCTGCCCAAGTCACCTCGCCAGCCCGATGCCGCCCCCCAGACGCTCTTCAGCTCTTCCCACAATGCTCCATCCCCACCGGGGTCATCTCCGGGTGCCGGCCACACGGCCTGGAGTCCCAAGCCTGCCCACCCCTTCTTCTGCCTCAGGACACATCGTGCTTGGACTCCCCAAAGTGTCCGCCAGAAAGCCTGGGCTCAGATCCTCTCTTCCACGCTCCTGAGGATGCAGTGTCCTCAGAGAAGCTAGCAAAATCCACATGAGCTCCCTCGCTAGAGATAAATCTGCCAGGGGGCATCGACCACTTCCAGGTTTCAGACAGAGATCTGGGACTGGCTTTCGCCACCTCCCGGTGGCCAGATCCCCTGTGTGGAGCCCATCTGGAGAAGGAGAGGAGACTCTTGGACCCAAACCCACCTCCCCTGGGCCATTTCACCCCTACCCGGCTGGTGACAGGGACTAGGTCTGGCCATGCCCGGATCAAGAGCGGCAACCCCCCCCCCAGGACAGAAGTCCCAGCCCCCCTGGGACGCAGTTTCCTGTCTGGAGAAGAAGGAGCCTGAACTACCCTGGAGCCTATTAATTTTGCACTTATGTTGGTGTCTATTTGTATTCACAATGAACGGCTGGATGTGCCTTACAGGAACCACAAGCGATAAAAATGTAGAATAAAAATTTTTAAAAAATAATAAAAACTTCAGGAGCAAGAAAGTAAATTCAAATCGAAAGCTGGGGGGTGGGGAGGGGGGGATAAGTCAGCATGCAAGACATAAAGGCTGGCACAGCTGCTCTATATCAAACCAACACCAGACCCCAAGTAAAAGGGGTCCCCAAGTAAGAGTCCCTGCAGCTTGGCAGGGTTTTCTAATCCTCCGGGTCCTGAATCCACAATGAGTGGGGTCTCCTGGGGGGGAAGGGCTGTGTAAACAAGGAGGTGCCCCACAAAAGCTGGGGAGGTGGATACCTGACGCCTGCCGTGCCCTCCTGGTCTGGCTGGCCACGTACACCTGTGATGAAAGCTGCTGGCTTGATTAGTCTGCGGGGCGGCATCCGACTTGGGGTAACTGATTAGCAGTGAGGTAGGATCCAGGGCAGCCTGCAGGGCAAGGGGTACCCCCCAGAGGCACCCAGGGGCTCCATCCCTGCTTGGGCAAATGCACCAACGGGCCACCCTCCCGTGGCCAGTGGCGTTGGGAGAGAGTCTGGAGCTAGACGCTGTGTCATCTTCCTGCATCCTCATCAGCCTACAGGCCAGCAGGACCCCGGATCTCCAGATGAAGAAGCCAGGGCACAGGGAGGCTAAGTCACGCCCCAAAGCTCACAAGAGGGGGCCGAGGGTTTGGGCCGAGTCTCCTCTGAGCCTGCTTATGAGGTTTAAATGAGGGCGCCCCTGCAGACGGAGGTGCCAGCCTGGTAACCGGAATCGCTTTACAAAACTGCAGGGCGGTGCCGGGGTGATGGGGAGAAAGGGAGACCAGTCCACCCGTGAGTCAGGGACTGCAGTTTCGCTTCATCTGACGTCTCTGAGTTGCCTACCATGTCCCAGGCCCTCTTACCTAAGCCTTTTGCAGACATGAGCTCATTTAATCCTCACAACATCTCTGCAAGGAAGATACTGTTACCATCATTGTTTAACAGATGAGTGGAAGTGACTTGTCCAAGGCCTGTCGGCCTGGTTCCAGAGCCCACATCCAAACTCTACATTCATCTTCCGGAAAGCAAGCTCAGGGTTCTGATAAACGCCTTCTTCCAAACCCAGAGGCTGGCCTCAAACCTGCCCTTGCCTGGAGGGTCCAGAAAGACCCCTCCAGCTCTTCATCTGGTTGCAGACTCAGTCATACCATGGTGACCATGGGAGAGTGTGGGCAGCCAAGCTGCCTCCCTGAGTTACTTAAAAGAAAAACCTCTCTGCCTGTCAGTTCCACTCCTTATTCTCACACACACACCCACACACACACACACACACAGATGCAAAGACCCACACCTTCCACCCTGGGCTCCCGGGGACTGCAACCCTTCCAGGGGCCGCAGAGGGGGTGGTCTTTGAACGGCCCGGGAAGGGGGAAGGCAGCGAGGGAGGCTGCACGCGTGGGCTGGGGGCCGCGTGCACCACCAGCCTGTGCCCGGGCGTGTGCAACCCAAGTTAGGGGCCTGAAAGCTGTTGCTTTTCACACATCAGCTGTGCCGGAGCAGAAGGCAGAGCCGAGCCTGCCCAGGGCCAGGGCCGGATCTCAGCACAAGCTGGGTCCTCACCCGCCCAGGCCCTGGGACTGACTATGGGTGGGTCTGTGAGGCCAGGGACAGGAGTGGGCAGCTGCTACCATTTGCTCCCCTCCCACTTCCAGGGTCTCAGACTAACAAATACCTTCCTGGCCTTCCCTGAGATCCTTACAGGGCCAGGGGAGGCATTTCTACACCCCTTACAACGTGCCAGGAACTCAATGGTCCTTGCTACAAGGTGGATGTAGCTTTGTCAGGTCACAGATGATAAACTGAGGCTCCGAGAGGTTAACTAACTAACCTCCAGTGAATGAGTGGCCGAGTCCGGCTCTGACGCCAGGTCTCTCTACCGTATTTTCTTCATGTCAATGGCTTGATGGCCAGGGTTTGGGGAGAGGATGCTAAGAGGTGGCCCCAATGACCAGGGTGATACCTGCGGCTGCTTCTGGCACCAACAATTATTTGCTCACATGCTTACTATATGCCAGAGACTACTGCAAACAGCTGAAAAATATTAACTCATTTAATACAACCCTTTTAACAATTCTAGGAGGGCAGTGCTGTTCTTATCCCCATTTTATGGATGAGGAAACTGAGGCCCAGAGAGCTTAAGTAACTTGCCTTAGGTCACACAGCTAGTGAGCGGCAGAGCCAGGCAAGTGAGGATCTGGAGTTCCTGCTCTCAGCCCCTCCTGACGCACCCAGGCAGGGCTCCATTTATTATAGAGGCTCCAGCTTCTTGTTCTCACGCTAATTATTTTCCACTTGTCTACAGCAAGCAGAGTTTGCCATCTGCCACTGGCCCTGACACTGATACCAGCCAACTCCCTGGGAATCAATTGGGGCCTTTCGTTTCCTGCTGGTTATTTTGGAGGACGGCTGGCTGCTGGGAATGAGGAGGGAGGGCCCAGGAGGTCAGCGGGTCCCCACATACCCTCCCCCTGATCCTCTTCTCCCAGGGGTTTCACATCAGGGCTTGCCCAGTCTGCAAGGGACTGTCCTTGGGGCCCAAACAGATTTGTTTTCGAATAGTGGAAGGGGTTCTTCAGGTTCTGGCCATGCCAGGTTTTGTTTCTGAATTCTTCCTTGGAAACCATTCATTTTCCTGAAACTAGGAAAGGGCTCTTGTTTCAGTGTGAAACTGAAATTGGTGCCTGGGTGGAGGTGCCCAGGGAGGCAGGCCCTGCTGGCCTCTGTAATCAGCGCTGCCCGGTGGCACAGGCTGGCATCCCTGCCCATGGGAGGCTCCAGGCCATGTCCTCCCACCTGTGTGGGCAGGATGCAGGTCGGCGGGCAGGAACCCACCTCTAATCTGTTGTAGACCCTTTCTATGTCTCCTCCCTCTCTCAGCTGTGCAGCCAGATCTAGAGGGTAGGCTAGTCGGTGAGCCAACTTTTGTCTTCCCTCGGGCCCAAGAGGGTTTGCATCTTGGTTCTGCCGCTTCTAGTCACCTGTCACCCTTGCTTCTCAGAGCCTCAGTTTCCTCATCTGCAAAATGGGGCAATGAAGGCACCCACTCCATAGGAAGTCATGAGGATTATGGGAAATAAGGCACAGAGTGCACTCAGCGCATAGGAAGAATTAGCTGCTATCATTATCATATTACAAAGCATCTCTCCTGAGCATGCTCAGAACCTTCTCTCTGCTGCTCTGTGCCCTGGCCCTTGGCCGTGCCAATCTCTCTGCCATCTAAGTTAACCCTCCCAAACAGAAAGGCCTTGCTTCCAAGTGACCCAGCTGACCCAAGCCTGCCCTCGCCCCTGCCAGCCTGTGCAGTCCCCTGACCTACCTTCTCGGGCAAGGTAGGCAGATCCTCCTAGGCCCACCCAGCCACACTGAGGCTTTCCTGAGCCCCAGATAGCCAGTGAGGCAGGACGCACCACGCCATGGGGGAGGGGGAACAAGGCATTCAGCCCCAGGTCATGGGCCTTTGAAGGCCTGTGTTCCTGCTGGGATGCCCTGTCTCCTGTCTGGGGTACAACTGCAGGCCCCTTCCTAGATCAGATTCAGGATACCCCAAGGGGCAGGCACCCACCACCCATGCTGTCTGCTGCCAATCCAGCATACCACCCCTCCATCCCACCCCAAACTCCACACCTCTGGGCTCCCCTTTCCTAAGAGCCACTTGCTGGGAGCAGATCCCCAGATGACCCCCTGTAGGCAGTCCATCAGCTCCCAGAGCGAATCCCAGTGCTCTGGTCTCACTTCCCAGAGCCTTCTCCTCCGAGACTCTCAGCTTAGGGTGCTGGCAACACCTAAGGAGAGGAATTAGCACCTTCCCTTCATTAGGGAGCCCCCTGATGAGGCCGCTAATGAGGATGCTAAGTGGGCACATCCAACCTGACACTCCCCTCCGGCGCCTCCCCCACCCCCACCCCGCCTACCCTGTGGCTGGTCCTAGGGTGCCTCCTCGGCCTGGGGTCTGGGCCTTCGGATGTGGCCTCTGCGGGTACCTGCTGTTCAGGGCCAGGTGGAAGCCTCCCAAGCTCCATGAGGCTGCAGGGCCACCGATGCTGGGAGCTCCCCACCCCGCCCCGGGCAGCATGGCCATCTAGGGCACAGGCCCGACGCTGAGGCTATTGGGTTTCACTTCAGCCATTCCCTGGGCATGGCAGAAGCAGGCAGGGATCGAGTGACTGCGTAACACAAGCTCCTTCCCCAGGGAGGACGTCTGTAGAGCTCCCCATGTGACAGGAAGGACCAACATCCCCCTGGCCCCATGGAGCGTGGAGGTGACGGTGGCATCTGCTGCCCAGCCAATGACCCTCAGGCCTTGCGCCGGTCCCTTCCCCTCGATGGCCCTCCTCGCCCATGTCCAAAGAGGGTGATGTCAAAAATCTTCAAGTTGGGTTTCTGGAAAACCCAGGGGGCCTCCACCTCTCCATGAGGGAGGTGGCCCCAGCAGGCAGGCCTCTGGGGCTTATAGCACTGCCCATCAGAGCAGCTTTCAGCTGGTTCCCATGTCGGAGCTCCTTGTAACATTGCATTTGAACTTGACGGTCTTCGTGCTTAAAAAATTGTTTGAGGGCGGGCCACGGTGGCTCAGCAGGCAAGAACGCTCGCCTGCCATGCCAGAGGACCGGGGTTTGATTCCCCGTGCCTGCCCATGCAAAAAAAAAAAAAAAAATTGTTTGAAAGCCATTGGATAGGATGAATCCTCCTGGGTCCACTCTAGCCTTGACATGTAAAGTTCACTTTGCTGTTTTGGTGTAGGGTGGCCAAGGAGTCTTGGGGCCGCCTGCCGGTGCCTGAGCCAGCGTGAACACTGCACACGTCCCCACTTTTGCATAAGCCAGGGGGAACTGTGGCCAACTCTACTGTCCTTCTGACCTCCCCACCACCTCTCACGCACCCGGGCTCCCAGGCAGGGGAGAGGACTCAGGAGGCCCTCTATGGCTCAGGAAAGTGAAGGCCAGTTTGGTGTCTCGGTTTACTCAGACATCCACTGAGCCTGCCCCACAAAGCCCACGGCAGGTGTCACTTCCCTTCCTGGGGTAAGTCAAGTGCCGTGGGATCAATCACCTTTGAGGAACATTTGCCACCAAGCCCCCTGGAGCCATACCCTCAGCTGAGGGCTTGGCAGTCTGGAATTCCAGGTAACCTGGGGGCTCCTTGGAGCAGATCCCCCATTCTTCCTTTCTAGTCTGCAGTGTCGGCACAGGAGGGGGTCAGGCCATGCCACCGGCACGGTGGCCAAGTGAATGAATGAATTACAGCACTTCAACCAACCCTAGCTTTATGAGAATCCAGCTTCCCCAGACCCCATTTGGGAACCCAATGGCAGTTGAAAGAGAGGGAAACCAGCAAGCAGAAACATTCAGGAAAGTGCTCAAACATCTTCCCAAAGGTTTGTAAATGGGAGCCAACTTGCCCAGTCCTCCCACCTGCCCTGCCTTCCTTTGTGGCACTAGCTGCATCACTTTCCCTCCATGGCCGAGACATCAGGGTCCCATCCTGAGCTGCCGCACCAGGGCAGCACCACCTCTGGGAGCATGGCCACGGGCATCGGACAGCCCAACTCTGCTCTCACTGCGGTCCAACCAGCTGTGTGACTCTGAGCACATTTCCTAACTCTCCGAGCCTCCGTGTCCTCATCTGTGCAATGGGCATGATGGGAACAGTCCCTCCCTTGCAGCGTTGCTAAGAGGATGGAGGGAGCGAGGAGCTGCAAAGAGGCGAGAGTGGGCTCTGCAGGGAGGAGGTACTCAGCAGCATTGGCCATAGGCACGTCCAGTTTTCACTCAGTCTGACCCCCCGCCCCCAAAGTTTTTTAGGACTCCTGAATGCCCTTTAACTAAAATGAAGACTCCCAGCCCTGAGCTCCCAAGCTCTCCATCAGCAGCCGCCCCTACCCTCCCACCCAGGACATATCTCCCCTACAGTCACTCCGTCCCTGCTGACTCAGCCAGCCTGCTGCCCACCCTGTCCACATCCACATCTCCCCACTGCTCACTGATGAGCGAACCCCTTGCCCATGCATTTCCTTCCCCCCAACTACCACGTGGCCCCACTTTCCTCCAGGAGTTCCTCCCCCTTGGAGCTGCAGAGGTCCACTAGGGGTGTCTGTCCCCAGCTGGCCCCAAACCCCAGCCCTGGATCGATCAACCAGAGGCCCAGTCTCTGCAGGTTTCCTGTGTCTCCCTCACCATCGCTGTTTCACTGAGGTTCCCAAGGAGAAAACCTTGGCCCTCCACCTGCTTTTCTCTTGGCACCCAGCCAGGGAGGGGAGCACAGGCCTGCAGCAACAGGACAACTCAAGTCATGAAATGCCAGCCATCTAGGGCCTGTGTCTGAGCAGAACTCAAGGGCCTACCTTGCATCTGGGTGGGCAGAGGCTGAGAGGGAGCAGGGACACTGCCTGTTGATGCTTGACTCTGGAGTTTGGCATCACTTTCCTTCCCAGAGGACTCAGCCTTAGGAGTTCGGGGCCACTGCCTCGTGGAAATGTCACCGCAGTGGCCCCTGCTTTCCAGCCTGCCCATTCAGGGCAGCAGGAGGGAGGTGGGACAGCCTGCCCTTCCTGCCCTGAGCATTTTCCACTCCCACATAAGGAGGACGCGGCAGGGAGGTAACGGGCGTTTTGCAGGGTCTCGTCCCACTCACCCTGGGGCTGGTGTGCTCAGCCTCGTTAACTACCCACAGTGGGGTGGGGGCAGGCTTCCTGCTGACCCCCAAGGGGCCAGCCCAAGGCAGGTCAGCAGAGCTGCCGGTAACTCCAGAGGGTGAGCCTTTTAATGAAGGCGCTGACAGTGACATCCTAGGGGATCTGCAGGGCCAAGCAGAGTGCTAATGGGATGTTGGCCGGGGGCCGTGCAGCCAGACAAGGTCCTGGTGAGACTGGCTGAGGCCCAGGCTCCTGCCAGGCAGAAAAGTGGCACCTCAGCTCCTCCAGGGCTTGGAGAGGCATTGTGACAGTGGCTGGCATCCCCTCCCCCAGGCCGAGGCCTTCATGGGAGGTGGGGGGAGTCAGTGAGCCCCAGGGGCTCGCAGGGGAGGCGGGGGTTCAGCCTGCATCACAGCTCGTGCTCTTTCCTCTTCAGTGGCCGCTGGCTGCTATAAATACCATTCCTGTCTCTGGATGTTGCAGGAGGTGACCTAGAATCGTGGGCTCTGAGGTCTCCTGGGTGCCCCCTCCCTGCCTGTTCCCTCATCCAGGCTGCCTGATCAGAATCTCCTTGCAGCATGAGAGCCCACCCCCCACCCCAGCACGAATGGGTAAATCTCACTGAGGAAGGGAGGAAGGCAGCCGTGGCTTCCAGAACCCAGATTCCCAGGAAGCCAGGTTCCTGGAGAACAAAGGCTTGGCTTCAGAGAGGAGCCATGGAGCCCAAGGTGTCAGTCTCAGTACCCCCACCCTCCCTCCAAACCCCCTGAACCCCCAAACGTGCTACAGCCCACATGTGCTGCAAGCCTTGGGCCTCGAGCTTTCAGGAGTCAGCTCAGGGACCAAAGAAAGCCCCAAGACCCCACCAGCCAGGCTCCCTCCCCGCCTCGCCTTCTCTCTGCAGTTCCTCAGCAACTCATGATCCAACCTGGTTTCTAAACTTACCACCCCAGAAGCCTCCTTGGGACATACTCTACTTTGACAGGGGCCTGTTAAAATGCTTCAAGAGTTTTCAAAAGGGCCTGTGACAGTTCCCTTCCTCCATTCAGTAGCAATCCTCGGAGGGAACGCTTCCCTCTGCTACAGGGCCCAGGCCAACCCCGGCCTCAAGCCCCAGGCGTGCCCAACTAGAGAGCCAGCAGTCATGAGACACCCTCACAGTGGACCGGGGTTTGGGGCCAGGCTCCTGGCTTAGACAGGGCAGCAAGCAGGCTATGAGAGGAGAAAAGGTGAGAAACAGCTCCTGGGTAGGCCCAGGGGAGGCTTGAGGGCAGGTGAAAAGAGGTTAAAATTAAATTCCAGTCTACAGCCATCCTCCATCCTTCCAACAGAAAACCAGAGTCTTACCATATGCCAGGACTCAGCGATCGATAAAAAGCGACACAGTGCCAGCCCTAAGAACCCACAGTCCCAAAGGAAAATCAGACTTCAAACTAAATCTTCACCCGCAATGATGAAAACTTCCGTGGCGGGTGCTCAGCGTGGGTGGGGTTGGGGGGCCCTCAGAGCCTGAGCACAGAGGTGAGGGAAGCTGCCTCAAGAACTTGCTGCTGGAGCTGAGAGCAGAAGGACCAGTCGGAGGCAACAGGCCACAGGGAGAGGGCAGTGGGTGGCAGCAAGGGAGACGGCCCTGCAATGGGGCAGACCAAGCCAGCCAGGAGGGAGTAGAGAGGATGGGAGGAGTGGGAAGACCAGGGCCTTGGGTGCCAGGTTCCATAACGTGAGCACCGTCCCCAGAGCAACGGGGGAGCCACGGGCCAATGTGGGGGTGGGGGTGGAGAGAAGTGGGTGGCCCAGATTGAGACCATCAGGCCCCAACTTTCTGGCCTAGGTGACTAAAGCGGTGGAGGGGACATCTGCCAAGTAGGGTGGGGACCACGGGAGACTCCAGCATTGGCATCTGTCCTAGGTGCCCTGGATATCAGGTGGTTTTGGCCCCAGAGTCCAGTACATTCCTCCCAGGGCACATGGGGGAGGCTCCCTGCTCAGTGTCCTGCTAATGCAGGAGTGAAGAGTGGATGGCGCCCCAGCTTACTGGTTCCTGGGGGAATGCCATGAGCAAAGAGGCTGGGGGCAGCCTGCCTCCACCCAAGGGTAGGCCAGCCCAACGTATATGCCCCAGAAGTTTCATCTCAGGTAAGCCTGTGACCAGCATAGTTCTGGGCATCCGTCTAGCAGGCACATGCTCCCTAAGCCCCCGAACTTCCCTCAGCTGTCCTGGGGAAACGAGGAGAGCTGGGGGAGGTTGGCTGTCATTCGACTGTACTCCTTTCAGGGGTGGTCACTGGGGCTCTGCTCCCACAACTGAGGGCCCCCAATAACGCACTGGAGGCTCAAGGTGCTTCCCCTGAGCATTCCATTCCTCAGTCTTCCTGCCACCCAGCTCTGATCACAAATACGACCATGTGGAAGAAGGCTTAACCAAGACAGAAAAGAGCTCAGAGCCATGTAAACCCCATACAGAGGGGGAAATGGAGGCCAGGAGAGAGGATGTCTTTTGTCTACCGGTCAACCACCCATCCATCCATCCATCCATCCATCCACCCAATCCACAACACTCATCCCACTTAGGAAAAACTCCCCATCTTGCACTGGCCTACCAGCCCTGAAGGGCCCTGCTCCAGCCTGCCTTCAGCTCCTCCCACGACACCCCTGCTCTCTTCCCTCCAGGCTCACGGTCTTCTCTCTGTCCCTCAAACAGGCGGAGCTTGTCCTACATCAGTGCCTGTGCCCTTGCTCTCTTTCCCCACCCAAACACCTCGGATGGCTGGTTCCCTCCTGTCATTCAGCTCCCCTCCTCGGACCTGCCTGCCCAGTTTCAGAAGGCAGCTAGTCCTTCTCTGCAGCATTACTGCTTTGTTTTCCTCTCAGCACTTTCTACCATCGAACACCTCTTGTTCATTCATTTGTTAAAGTTCTCCTCCCATAGACATGTGGCTCCCCAGGATGGGGACTTGCCTGTCTTCTTCCCTACTGGGTTCCTAGAACCGAGAGAAGGGCTTGGCATCTGGCAGAAGCTCACCAAGGCCGTGCTGCCTGAAGGATGGACCACTTCTGAGCACCAGACCTGATGGAGCAGAGACAAAAGCCCGAAGGGAACCAAGAGAGAAGACAGGCAGGGGCTGGTGCACAGCGGAGCCCAGAACCTAGGGCCCCTGCTTACCAGTCCCAGGCCCTTTCTCACCAACTAGGGCCCAGTGCCCAGGCCCCAGAGCCCGATCCCAAGCTAATCTCCTGCAGCCACAACCATGTGCAGGCTTGTACTGGCACCCAACACCCCCACTGTGGGTGACGCAGAGCAGAAATGTGGCCTCTTCATCTTACTGATGTGAAAACTGTGGCAGGGAGGTGGGTGTAAGGGGTTTTCCCAAGGCAGCCCAGTGGGCACTGGGGTGCAGTGGGGTGGAATGGGGTGCAGAGTGGGGTGCAGCAGGGCCAGGACACCATGTATCCGGGGAGGTCCTGATGCGCCTGCAGGTTGGCTCCTCTCCCCTCTCGGCCCCTCAGGAAGGGAGACGTGTGGTGTTCACCTCCATCGCTGGAGGGTGGGAGCACCTCTGTGGGAAGAGCTCAGAGGATGAGCTCTTGGGAGGAGCCAGGCCACTCGTGCCTCCTCCCAGTGACACGGACTCCCTGCGGGACCACAGTGGGCGGCAGCCCAGGGCCGGAAGGAAGCTTCCCACAGCCAGCTCGGATGTAGGTGAGAAGAGGGAGGACCTAGGGAAAGGGGTTCTCTTAGACCCTCAGTGTCTTCATTTGGAAAATGAGGGGGGTGACCAGATGCTCTCCAATTTCCCTAAGATGCACTTTCAACCCTGAAATATCTAAAGGCCTTCTGCCTCTGGTTCAGGAACACAATCCCCCTGAAAACAGAAAAATTATCATACCACCTTCTAGGGCTCTTGTCTCTCACCTGGGAGGTAGGTGAGCCGGGATTAGCTCTGTTCTGGCCTCACATTTTGAGGGTGCATTTGGAACTGACCCCCTGACCTAAGCCCGAAGCCTGACCTGTCACTGCCTCTCTGTGTGGCCCAGGCATGTCGCTCAGCTTTGGAGCGGTCGTGCCTTCCGTCTTGTTGGGAGAACTGGGTTAAAGCACCTGTTCCTCACTCTGCCACCTGCCCCGAGACCCTGATCGGCTCTCTGTCAACTTCCAAGGAATCTGAGGAGAACCAACGAGACGCAGTGGAGGCGTCTTAGAAGGAAAGCACTACCAAAAGTCTCGGCAAAATAACTTCCCTTGAAGTCAGGGCCTGGGGCTTCTGCACCCCATCATGTGCAGGCTCAGCTGGATTGTCCCAGCTTCTAACCCTCTCCTGCTCACACCTGCACAATCCAGAGGAGACCCCTGCCTTTGCCCCAATCCACGAGGGTCAGTGGGTGTGGGGTAGGGGCTGTGCCTGGAAGTGGAGGGGGCCTGGGCAGGGAGGGAAGCTGGTGTCCAGCGTCCATAAGCCCACCAAAGCAGCCCCCTCTGTGCCCTGACCCTCCTGCCACTGCTTGCAATGGGGCCTCCTCTTTGTCCTTCTGGGGTCTTGGGAGGATGAATGACCTCACATCTGGGAAGTGCCCTGAGTTACTCGGAGAGAAAAGGCCAGAGAGATCCAAGGTGAGATGAATTATGCATAAGCACACTTGTTTTTTAGCACTTCTGTTTACTTCCAGGACAGAAGGGGAAACATAAGAAGTTTGGGGTCAGAGGATCAAGGCGAGAAGTGGGCCTTGTCCACTTGACAGGTGTGGGCAAGTTCCAACCTCTTTGAGCCCCAAAGCGGACAAAATGGCACATAGGCAGGGCCGGTTAAAAGCACAGTATGGGTATCAGTTTCCTTACCTGTAAACGGGGATTACAAGAGCACCAGCTGGCCAGCGTCGCTGTAAGGAGTGACAGCCAGGTGCTTGGCTGGGGACTGCACAGGTATGCTCAGGACACGTGAGCTATCATTACTGTCATCGGTATTCCTATGGGGGAGCAGGGAGATGCAGGGACAACAGCCCGAGGATGGGCAGTGCCACCCAGGCCTGGAAACCCCCAGTGCCCATCCCCATGTCAGCACCCTGGGCCAGCTCTCCCTAGGTCCCTGGGCCAGCAGCAGGGACTGTGCAGGACCCGGCAGCCACAGTGACTTACACGAGTTCCAAAGCTCAGGAGACCAGCACACCCCTCCCGGCTGAGAGGTGGCGGTGGTGGGGGAGAGCTGGCTAAGCTGCCTAGGCTCCGGACAGCCAGCAGCCAGAGGCTGCCCTCCCCACCCCCAGCATGGGGCCGGGATACCCCGGGGCTAGGATAGGCGTGGCCAGCCAACCTCCTGGAGTTGTGCCCATGTGGGAAACTGTCACCAAGCCTGAGCAGGAACGCTCCCCTGGTTGTCCTCTGAGCCCCGTGTCCTGAGTGTCCTCCTCTTGACTCTGTGAGGCTGGTCACAGGCAGAACCTCAGGCAGGCTGTGGGCCCCTCCTTAGGGTCCCAACCATGGGAAAGTTAGGACTCTCTCCTCCCTGGGATGCCAGATCGGGCCTAAACTGTTCCCCTCCAGCTGGGGAACCAGAGTCACAGCATTCCATGGAGCTGCTGTCACGTTCCCTCTATCCAGGGGAGATCGGGGAGCTCAGGCTGGAAGGCCATGCCCTCAGGAAGGCAGGCGGGAGGGGGCGGGTTCAGGCTCCCGGGCAGGGAGGAGAAATCAATTCTAGTGCCTGGGGCTGATTCATCTGATAGGGGTGAAGGAAAGGGCAAGGCAGGGCCGGTTGGCGTAAGGCGAGGGAGCGGTGGAAGGAAGGCCCAGCTGCTGCAGGAAAGCCCGGGGCAGCTGTGACTGTGCAGAAGCTCCTGGCTTGGGTCATGTGCTCCCCGGCCCCTGGCCAGACAAAAGTCCCATTGATGACGCCCCTCGCCCCCACGGCCCAGGCCAGTGCCCCAACCCGAGGGCTCTGAGGGCCCCTCCTGCTCCTCACCAACAATCCAGCCGCCGCTGCCATCCTGGCACGCCAAGCATGCCAGCCCGGGCCCTCCAAAGCCACGTGCGTGGGCGAGGCCGGGCAGTGTGGGGGCAGTATCGCGGCCTGTGGGGCGTGGTGCTCCCTGGTTATGCAGCAGGGCTGGAAGCCCAGAAGCAGCAGGGGACCTCCCACCTGCCACCTTCGCCCAACCCCACCCGCCTTTCAGAAGGGCAAGTCCTTGGGCAAACAGTTGGCCAGGTGCAAGCGGCAGAGCAGATGCAGGGCTGGGCAGAGTAAATACCGTGGGGCTCTGCTGCGTCCCACCCACTGTCCTACAGCTGCTGCTGGTGCCCCCTGAGCAGTTGGTCCACAACATTTGTGGAGGACCCCCCCAAGGTGAATGACTTCCCACTGCCCCCCCACCCCCACCCCACCGGGAGCCTAAGAGATAAAAGTGTGAGGTGGGGGAGGGGCAGCAACAGGGGAAACCTGGGGCTCCTAGGGTTGGATGCCACCCCTCCTTCTCCTGCCCATGGAGCCTTCTCTCAGGGACAGGGTAAGTGGACCAGCAGGAGAGGAGGGATGCTGGAGAGAGTCAGGCCAACTGGGCACCGAGGCCTCGGCTTGGCCACGTCCTGGCTGGGTGACCTTGGGCGAGCTGGGGAACCCTGGGGACAAGAATGCCCACTACATAATCCTTGTGAAGACTAAATAGTGATGCCCACATGGGAACTCCTAGCATAGCCCTGGCACAGCCTGGGGGCATGGGGCAGTCCTGGGGCACGCTGCAGGGTGAGAGGCAGGCACTGTTGGCACCGGCATTCTGAGGGCATGCTCACCTGGCTGTTCCGTGGCACCCCTGCTCCCAGTCCCCTCACAGGGGAACAGGGCCAGCACCAGCCTGCTGAGCTGTGGCTGTAGGACTAGACAGTTGGGAAGGACCAGTCCAGTTCCACACCATCAGCAGGGGCTGCTCAGGCCTGGAACTAAACTCAGGGCCCCTCCACTCCTGGCCCGGATGCCTGGGCTCCCCACTAGGCCAGAAGTTCCCAGAGGGCAGGGCTGTACCTTCTGCATATCTGTGCCTAGAGGCTGCTCAAAAAGTGCCAGGGGCCCAGGGCCCAGTTTTTTGTTCTCAGATCCCACTGCCGGCAAAAGAGACTCAGAGACAGTGTGTGGGAAGCAGGGCAGACTGAGCATCCCCAAAGAAGCAGGTGGGGGCTCGAGATTCCCTCTCCTTTGGCAACTGTCCATGCTACAAGCACCAAGCTTCACCTACCGTCGGAGACAGTTTGGGGGCTTGCAGGCGGCCTCCCCAGCTCCAAAAGCAGAAACCAAAGTTAACAGGCGGGGTGAGCACAGGGAAGGGAAGTGCAACCGGAACTGCAGGGAGAAAGGGAGTTGTGGCGGCCATCTGCTGTGAACAAGATGTTTGGAGAACACACGCTCCTCAGCTCTGAGGTCTCCCAGCCAACTCGCGGAGGGCCGGGCCGCCCCTCTGCAGATGGGAGCTGGCGGCTCAGCCAAGCCCGCAGAGGACCTGCAGCGAGGGGTGCCGGGGCTGTCGCCTGCCTGTGCAGACCCTCCGGCTGCCCTGGTCTGACCTCATGATGCTCCTGCAGCCCTCCAGATCCCAGGTCGGGATCTCTTCCAGGGAGCCCCCTGCGGACTCTAGAGAGCCAATTCCACAGCAGTGATGATGATCATGCAAATCGCACGATAATAAGGGCAGCCCCAGCTATTGTTCATTGACCCTGTCCTGGAAACTGCTCATGTTATTTCACCACTCCAGTTGGTGGGCTGGAGGAGGAAAGAAAGCCCCCAAGAGGGGACTCCAGCTCTGCTGCTCACCACCCATAGGAAAAGGTCCTGGGGCCCTGCCTTGTTCTTTAAAGCTGTGTGTTCTCTACAGAACTGGAGGGCACCAGGGCAGAAGGAACCTTCCGGGTGAGGAAGCCACAGAGAACTGCCAGAGACCACACCAAGATGGAGCAGCTGGCCGGGGTAGAACCCAGAGCCCTGCCCTGCAGCCCCGTTCCCTCCTCTTGGCAGCCTCCACCCTCACCCTCCACGCCACCTGGCCTGCCTACTGGAGGGGCCCAAGTCTGACCAGGTTGACACAGTTCCTTTAAAGAAAGGCACCCTTTGAGGGTCAGGGTGGGGCTGAGTCTGCCTAGAGGGCCCTTTCCAGTTCTGCAGTGGTGGCTGCCACCTCAGAGCAGGCCAACCTGAGGGCTGGGCACAGACAGCCACATGCCTTCCCAGGACACGCTGTCCTGTGCCTGCCCACAGAGGGATGCATGTGGCCCTGGCAAGTGGGGTTGGACAGGCCCGAGGGGTTGGGTGCCTGCTTGTCAGACACCAGAGCTGCCCGGTCACGCCCGGCCAGCAGACACCGCTGCATTTCTCAGCAGGCAAAGCCGGTGAGTGGGTGGGGAGAGAGAAGTCCAGAATGTCCCCCTTGTGCCCTAAGCCCTGGCCGCCGGGGTCCCATTCTCTGCCATTCCAACCCGGCAAGGTCAGACGGCGACCCTCCCCC
>PVIY010023103.1:0-39778 GCA_004026745.1 Myrmecophaga tridactyla | reverse complement strand
ATTGGGGTTGGCACACCTTTTCTGTAGAAGTCTAGATAGTAAATGTTTTAGTCTTTGCAGGTCACATGGTCTCTATGGCCACTATTCAACTTGCCATTGTCAATCTGCACTAAACAATATGAATGGGTAGGACTGTATTCCAATGAAACTGTCTTTCCAAAGCAGGAGGTGGGCCAGATTTTGCCTGTGGACCACAGTTGGCTGACTTCTGCTCTAGATTTCTCCTGACCTCCTGTTCTCCATTCGAACTTTCATATCCTGTGTCACATTCTTTCAGCCTCTGACTCTGGAGCAGGAAGCACTGATAATCTGAGACACCATGAAGACAATGAGTGGCCTGGTTTGATGTGTTCTCTCCCAACATCAATAACATGTATTTAACAGGAAATGCCTCCACCCCAACAGTCACCAACATGGGTATTTCAAGGATCCTGGTAGAGCTGAGCGAGAGAGGGTCTGGAGGTGGTGGGGTGATGGGGCCTTCTGGCACCTCTCAGAGTGCAGACAAATGCCAGGACCCAATTGCCAACAGGAATGTGAGGGATCACGGACATCACCCCGATTCCCTCTTTTGTGTTGTAAATATTAGGGGCAGAATGGTGAGCTCTGACTCTCCTAGGGAATTTCCTGTGATGTTCTCTGAGGTGTTCACTGAGGTTTCCACCTTCTCTTGCAGCAGGGCCTGCAGGACCCCGATCACAGCTGCACCCTGGAAATATGTAGTGCCTAAAACAAATTTAGCAATTTGTTCCAGGGAAAGTAAAATTCTAAAAGAGCCAGGAGATTACTAACAGAACCTGCAGGCCTGTTGGAGAGCAGAAGACAAGGGAAAAAAAAAACACCTTACAATGGCAGAAAAGTGGGAGCACAGGGAGGGGCAGCCCCTCTCCACTGCCAGAGGCTCCCACACCCGGATGCAGGACGGAGCTATTCCTCATCATTTAAGCTGACACCCCTCAACGGAGATGAAAGGAACACCACTTGCTGCTCTCTGACAACAAATGTCAGCATCCCTGGAGGCCATTTAGACACAAACACAGCATAAATCTTGCAGGGAAGTCCAGAGATTGTCTCCACACACAACCTACCCGAGTAAGATGAATTTGCTTGGCACTAAGTTTGAACATGTTTCTCGGGGCCTTTTCTTTCCCCTTCCTTGTAAAAAATCTGGAATGGTTCAGGGCTGTTTCTTTCCCTTTGCCTGTTCCTCCCACTCAGTTATGACATAAGCAATCGCTGATGAAAGCTTGAACCATGGTTTACGGCCCTGAGACGGGGCTGCACTATCTGTGGGGGGCCTCTCAGATTCATTTCAGGTTGTTGGAAAAATCCCAACAGCCCATAAACAGGGCAAGAGATATCTGAGCTTGGCCCAGGAGGTGAGGGTGAGAGAGGGGGACCACAGACCCTCGTGCTAGAGAAGGGAGAAACAGGAAAAGGCCTCAGATGCTTCCCCCATGAAGAGCCTCATAAATGTCCTTTAGGCTGGGGGAGTACAGAAAGTCTGGGATTTGCTGTGGGTGGAGGGAGGAGGAAAAGGAGAGCAAGGGAGGGATTTATGAAGACGGGATATATAGGAAGCTATTTCAGCCACTGCCCTGCATTACAGGATTGGAATTCCATTCTCCCTGAGAATAGCAGTGATCAACTCTGGATGCAATGGCCTCAAAGCAGCATTTAAAATGCTTTAAGAGGCAGTAAGTAGTTCTCCTGGAAAGGGGCAAGCGAAATCTATGAAGCTACTGCTTTGAAACTCTCTCAGACACAGTTCTTCCAAGAAGTGTTAACTCAAACCAAAACTAAGTTCCCATAAAAGATTTGACTTTGAACTTAATCATTCATTCAGTAAGCATGTATCGTGGGCTCATGCTCAGGCACTGTATCAGGACAGTACTGGGATGCAGGGATGATGAAGATTCAGCTGTAGCTCTCACAGAGACCTCAGAATGAAGGAGAAAGATTCAGCTCCAAAATAATGACAACTGCTCAGAGAAGCCAGGGGAGGGGACTGGGGAAGGCCACACAGTACAGATGTCATCAGAGCTGAAAATCAATCACACCAAAGATGAACAGGAGTTGCCAGGTAGAAAAGGAGAAGTGTATTTTATTCCAAAGGAACAGAATGTTTAAAGGCATAGAAGCAGGGAATTTACTTGGGAAAGTGAGGCTCATCAAATAATATAAATTCTCCTTAAATAATGCTACCCACTCAGAAATGTTATGTGTACTGTGAAGGGATAAAAAAAAAAGCAGTATAAGACAACCTCTTCCTCTTAAAGAATAGAAAGCTGAGATACTTAGTTTTCCAGGGTTGCCATAAAAAGTATCATGAACTGAGTGGCCTAAAACAACAGAAATTTGTTTCCTCACAGTTCTGGAGGCTGGAAGTCCAAAATCAAAGTGTTGCCCCCTCTGAACCTGCTGGGGAGAATCCTTCCTTGCTTCTTGTTAGCTTCTGGAGTGCTGCAATCCTTGGTATTCCTTGGCTGGCAGTTGCATCACTCCAGCCTCTGCCTCCATCATCACATGGCATTCTCCCCTTGGGTTTGACTGTCTATCTCTGCGTCCAAATTTCCTCTTTTTATAAGGGCATATTAGATGGGGGCCATCCTAATCCACTTTTATCTTAATTAATCGCATCTTCAAAGGCCCTATTTCCAAATAAGGTCACATTCCTGGAACCTGGGGTTGAGACGTGAACATGTTGCAGAGTGGGAGTGGGGGACACAATTTAACCCATAACACAGAGTTTAAGAGAGTTGACTCATAGGAAATAAAGAGTGTAAAATAGTATATGATGAAGCCCTGTATATTTGGCAAAATCATAAATAAAAATGTAGGCATTCCAAAAAGAGGGACATCAATGAAACCAAAGAAGTTAGTGGAGGCAGATGGTTTATACACAACAGAGCAATGGATCTGCAAAGCTAGAGGAGAGGAAGCAGGTGTTCTGAAGAAGGCTGTACATAGACCAGAGGGAGGCAAGAGAGCAAAGTGTGCAGAGGCAGGGGTGTCAGTTCAGGTCCAGGCCTCAGGTGGAGGGTACACATCTGGGGAGAGGGAAGAAAGGCTGAGAGGGCACTTGGGGCTGCCTACGAGGGGCCCTGATGTCACTAGAGGGGTTCTGTGCTGGAATTCCATGGGGAAAGAGTGGACCAGAGCACAGGGCACAGAGAATGAGGAAGACATAAACACCTGTTCCTGGATGGCTGAGCTCACATGCAGGTGATCACAGCCAGCTGCAATGTCCACTTTGGAGAAAGGGCTGAGGAAGTCTCTCCAATCCCAGCTCTAGACAGGGACCCTTAGAAAAAAAGGAAATGCCCACATCTCAAGCTTCCATTCTGTGTCAGACCCTGTATTCAGGGTGCAGATTTCATTTCATCTGTACTGCAACACTGGGTTGAAGGTATTATTTAACTCCCCTTCTAATAAAAGAATAAAAGGAGGCGATTGTGGGAAGATGGTAGAGTAGGAAGCTGCAGGACTCAGTCCTTCCACCAAAATAACCATTACACAGGCGGGAACTGTCTGAAACAACTGTTTTGAAACTCCCAAGGCCAGATGAACACTGTACAGCACCCAGGGAAGAGACTGATAAATTACGGGAAAGAACCTTGCATGGCTCTCTCCAGGTAGTGGCTACTGGTGCCCATCCCCCACTCTCATGGCAGGCTGCTGAGGGGTCCAGTCTCTGGCTAGCTCACTGGTGACAGAAAGGACGAAAAAAATCCTCTTTCCAAGACCCAGGGGTGGCCATGGCCAATCACTGATCAGAGCTTTTGATTAGCAAATTAGGACCACTGGGGGCCTGGTCTGAGGGTGGCCATTGTTTCAGCTCACCCTGGACAGGGCAGCAGGAGTGGAGACTTAAGGATGTGGCACTTCCCCAGGGCTGCAGGGGCCATTTAGCAGTAGGGCTGCATTTGTTGGGAAGGTTAGGAAATTTCAGGTTTGGGAAGTCTTTGGAGAAGCTCTGGGCAGCTGCCCTGATTCCCTCTCCAGGACACTTTAGAACCGGTCTACACCCCCTTTATAGGTCCCTGGTCACGTTCCTACTGGGAAAGACTGACTTGGGAAAGTCCTCTTTGGAGGGACCCTCCTTTCAGAATCTACCCTCCAGGCAAAAACAGTGTGGGGCAATGAAAGGAGTGTTAGAAACTACAGAGGCAGACAGTCTAGAGCAGAGGTCTGTTGGTTTGCTGGTTTCAAACCCTCGGGAGAGGGAACCTGGCTCCTGGGAAACAGACGGGACAACCAGTCCCCTGTAATAGGGAACTCCAGAACAACTAACAAACAAAAACCCAGGACAAGACACAGGCCCAGAAAGAACAGGGAAAACCCCACACAGTGTATTTGCCTCAGGCAGACCTTCCTGATAGGAGGGCTGAGGCTCAAGAAAATCTCAGTCTTATCACCAGCTGGTTACAAAATCACGAACAAAGACAGAGAATAAGGTCCACAGTTAACATTTTAAAATATTAAATGTACAGTGTGCAAGAAAAAGAGTATAAGACAAAGAAACAGGAAGTAATGGCCCATCCAAAGAAAGAAGATAAAAATCTTGAAAACACCAACAAAGAAAACCAGAATGTGGACATACAAACAAAGACTTAGGAAAAATGATTGTAAAAATGCTCAAAGAGATTAAGGAAAATATAAAGAAGAACTAAAGAATATCAGGAAAACAATGAATGAACGATATAAGAATTTTAGTAAAGAGATAGAAATTTTAAAAAGGAACCAAACCGAACCATTGAAGTTGAAGATCACTATAACTATAATGACAGATTCCCAGGAGAGTCTCAAGAGCAAAATGGAGCTGGCAGAAGAATCAATGAACTTGAAGACAAGACACTTGAAATGATTCAGGCTGAGGAGCAGAAAGAAAAAAGACTTCTTAAAAGTAAAAACAGCCTGACATCTCTGGCACATGATCAAGCACACCAATATACACATTTTGGGAGTCCCAGAAGGAAAACAAAAAGAGAAAGGGGCAGAAGGAATACTCAAAGAAATAATGACAGAGAATGGCTCAAAATTAGCAAAAGAGGTGAATTTGCATACTCAAGAAGCCCAGAGAACACCAAAGAGGATAAACATGAAGAAAAATATATCCCATCATATACCGATCACACTATTGAATGAAAAGGACAAGGAAAAAGTTCTGAAAGCTGCAAGAGAAAAGTGGCATGTTACATACAAGGGAGCCCCAATTAGAATGAGTGCTGATTTCCCATCATAAACCATGGGGGCAAGAAGGTACTGGGTTGAAATACTTAAAGCACTGAAAGAAAACAACCTCCATCCAAGAATCTTATAACCAATGAGACTGTCTTTCAAAAATGAGGGAAAGATTAAGACATTGTCAGATAAACAGAAACTGAGGGACTTCATCCCCACTAAACCAGCTCTATAAGCAATGCTTTAAGGGAGTTCTTCGGGCTGAAAGGAAAGGATACTAGACAGTGATTCAAAGTATCATAAAGAAATAAAGACCTGTGATAAAGGAAACCATTTTGTTTATTAAAAATACTAGTATTACTGAATTGTATTGTTTGGAATGTAACTCCACTACTTCCAACAAGTGCTCAAAATGCATATGGATAAGAAGTAATTATAAATCTATGGTTCTGGACTTTTATCTGTACAAAAATATAAGTGGTTAAAAGTACAGAGAGGTATAGGAAAAATATATGTGTATGCTACTGAAGTTGGTATCAGACCAAATATGACTGTTACATACTTAGGATGTTAAAATTAACCTGATGGTATTCACAAGGAAAACAGATGAAAAAATATATTCAGATAGAAATGAAAAGGCACTCAGTATGGTACAGCAAAAAAAAAAAATCAAATAAATATAAAGTAGGTTTTAACAGAAGTGAGGGACAAAAAGGTATAAGACTTACAAAGACTAAATAACAAAATAGCAGGAGAGAGTATTGTATTATCAGTAGTGACTTTAAATGTGAATGGATTAAACTCTCTAGTTAAAAGGCAGAGATTGGCAGAAACGATAAAAAAGCCTGACACAACTATATGCTATCTGCAAGACACTCACTTTAAATTCAAAGTTACAAGTAGAATGAAAGTAAAAGGATGGAAAAAAATAAATCCTGCAACTAGAAACCAAAAGAGAGTAATCAAAAGATACTATACTGGTGGTGCAAGTGTAGCTCAATAGTGGAATTCTTGCCTGCCAAGCAGGAGACCCCGGTTTGGTTCCTGGACCCTACACTTCCAAAACAAAACAAAACAAACAAAAAGATACTATACTAATATCAGATAAAATAGACTTTGGGTCAAAAATAGTTACAAAGGACAAAGATGGCCATTGTATACTGACAAACGGAACAATTCAACAAAAAGAGTTAACAACTATAAATAGATATGCACCTAACATCAGAGTCCAAAAATACATGAAGCACATACTGGCAAATTTGAAGGGAGAAACTGATGGATCTACATTAATAGTAGGAGACTTTAACACACCACTTTCAGTAACTGATAGACATCTAGTCAGAAGACCAATAAGGAAATACAAGACTTGAATGATAGTGTAAACCAACCAGTCCTCACAGAAATATATAGAATAATTCACCCAACAAAAACAAAATACACATTCTTTCTTAAGTGCACACAGATTATTCCCCAGGAAAGATCATGTATTAGGTAACAAAACAAGTCTCAATAAATTAAAAAAATACTGAACTCATACAGTATATAGCCTATGACCACCAACACAATGAAGCTAGAAATCACTAACAGAGGGATAAATAGAAAATCCACAAATATGTGGAACTTAACTAATATACTCAAATAATCAAAGGGTTAAAGAGGAAATCAGAAGTGAAATTAGGAAATAGCTTGAGGCAAATGAAAATAAAAATACAGCATACCAAAACTTAAGGAATTCAGTAAAGACAGTGCAGAGAGTGAAATTTATAGTTCTAAATGCTAGCATTAAAAAAAAAAAAAGCCAGAGATCTGAGTTCAATTCTTGGTGCCTGTCTGCGTGAGGAAAAAAAAAAAGAAAGACTTCAATCAGAGACCTGCCTAGTCTCAAAACTGGAAGAACTAGAAAAAAAATAACAAACTAAACCCATAGCAAGCAGAAGGAAGGAAATAAAGATTAGAGTGGAGATAAAGTAGAAAACAAAATACAACAGAAAAAGTCAACAAAACTAAAAGTCGGTTCTTTGAAAAGATCAATAAAATTGACAAATCTTTAGCTAGACTGACAAAGAAGAAAAGAAAATACAAACAATAACTAAAATTAGAAAAGAAAGGGGAGAATTACTACTGACCCCACTGGAATACAAAGAACTATAACAGGATACCATGAACAACTGTACACCAATAAATTAGATATCCTAGATGAAATGGACAAATTCTTAGAAGCACACAAGCCACCCACAGTGACTCAAGAAGAAAGAGAAGCTATCAACAAACCAATTACTGGTAAAGAGAGTAAATCAGTCATCAAAAACCTCCCAACAAAGAAAAGTCCAGACTAGATGGCTTCAAAAGAAGAATTCTACCAAACATTCCAAAGAGACTTGACTCCAATTCTCCTCAAATTCTTCCAAAAAACTGAAGAGGAGAGAACACTCTCTCTTCAAGGCCAACATCACTCTTAGACCAAAGCCAAATAAAGACACCACAAGAAAAGAAGGTTACAGGCCAACATCTTTTATGAATATGGATACAAAAATCCTCAACATAATACTAGAAAACCAAATCCAATAACTTATTAAAAGAATTATACACCATGATCAAATGGAATTTATTCTAAGTGTGCAAGACTGGTTCAACATAAAAAAAATTAATGTAACACATTATGTTAACACAATGAAGGAAAACAAAGCACATTATTTCTAAATTGATATAGAAAAGGAATTTGTCAAAATTCACCATCCCTTCTTAATAAAAACACTTAGAACACTAGGAAAAGAAGGGAACTTCCTTAATGTGATAGAGGACATATATGAAAAGCCCACAACTAGCATCCTACTCAATGGGGAAAGACTGCAAGCTTCCCCTCTGAGATCAGGAACAAGACAAGGATGCCTACTGTCACCACTGTTATTCACCAATGCACTGGAAGTTTCTGCTAGAGTAATTAGGCAAGAAAAACAAAAGCATCCAAATTGGAAAGGAAGAAATAAAACTTTCCCTATTTGTAGAAGATATGACCCTAAGTGCAAAAAATTCTGTAGGATCCACAACAAAGCTACCAGAGCTAACAAACGAACTCAGCAAAGTGGTGGTATACTGATTTGAAGTTGTTATGTACCCCAGAAAAGGCCATGTTCTTTTAATCCATTCCTGTGGACACAGACATTATTGTGAGTAGAACTTTTTGGTTAGGTTATTTCAACTGAAATGTGACCCACTCCATTCAAGGTGGGTCTTAATTCTTTTACTGGAATCTTTTATGAGAGGATAAAGGACAGAAAAGCTTAGAGAACTTAGTGAAAAAAAGCCTTGAGAAGCAAGCAAGGACATACAGAAGCTGAAAGAGTTACCGAAGCCAGAAGCTGAAAGCAATGAAATCTGGAAGAGAAAGAACAGCAGACACTGACCCTGTGCCTTTTCATGTAACAGAGGTGTCTCAGATGCCAGCAGCCTTTCTTCAGAGAAGGTATCCTCCTGTTCATACCTTAATCTAAACATTTTCATGGTCATAGAATTGTAACTTGTAAGTGAATAAATCCCTATTGTTAAAAGGCAGCCCATTCTGGTAAGTCACATTTTGGCAGCTTTAGCAAACTGAAACAGATTTTGGTACCAGGAGTGGGGATGCTGCAACTTGCAAATACTAACAATGCTGGAAAAGCTTTATAAGTCGATAAGATTCTGGAAGAATCGTGAGAGGCTTGATAGAAAATCCTAGATTGCTTTGAGGAGATTGTTGGTAGAAATATGGGTGCTAAAGGTACATTTGATGAGGACTTAGACAGAAATGATGAATGTGCCAGTGCAAACTGGAAGAAAGGTGACCCTTGTTATAAAGTGGCAGAAAATGTGGCAAAATTGAGCCCTGATCATGGAAGATGGCTCCCAGTGATGAGTCTGGCCCTGGCACCATGGGATCAACAATTCCATCCTAACCAAAAGGGGAAAAGAAGTGTAACTAATAAAGTATCAGTGGCTGAGAGAGTTCAAATAGAGTTGAGAGGCTACTCTGGAGGTCACTCTTATGCAAGCTTCAGTTAGACGTTGCTACCTATCATAACTTGTCAAACCCCAACTAAAGCATTCCAGCCAATCCTAAAGAACACCTAGGGCAATATATATGAATCTACAAAGGCTCCACATACTAGGGTAACTTTCCAGAAACCTACAACCTCCAGATGGGTCTCTGGACCAGATAAATTCCGTAACCTAGAAGGCCCAGCATCTCTAGAACATCAGCTAGTTCCATCTCTCTACCCCATATTACTGACAGCCTCATCCAACATGGAAAAGTTAGAATAGACATAGCTCAAATACCCTGAAGGAATGGAATAGAAAGATCAAAGGTGATGGTAGAGTTATATAGAGAAGTTGGGGTTTAACAAACAAATATGATTGCTGAATCATTACATTGATATTTCTTTTAGTCTCCAGTATCTTAGAGCAACTAGAAGTAAAAAAAAACTAAACTTGTAGAATTATAACCCATACAAAACTCTGAAATCTGTTCTACAACTAATTGTTGTGCTGTGCTTAGAAATTTATTGTTTTGCATATATGTTATTTTTCACACAAAAAAAAGAAAAATCAATTTCACAAAAAAGTCGATTGTAGTCACAAAAAAACCTTAATTATAAAAACTAGCAAAGGAGGTACAAGAGGTAAGCACAAACAGAAAGAAAGAAACTGAACTCAGAAGAGAGGAAGGGAATGCAAGAAGCAACAATGAACAAAATATTAACAAATTTAAGAGTTAACTTTAATAAACTTTAACATAAACTTTAACAATGTAAGACAATAATAATAATTTGGGAGGTTTAAAACAAGTTGGATAATTGTGCTTTGCTTTGAAATTTATTGCTTTTTTATGTTACTTTTCACAAGAAAGAAAAACAAAGTCAATTGTGATGATAAAAAACATTTATTCCTTCTAGTCTCAATTATTCTGAAGCAGCAAGAAGGAAAAATCTGAGATGATGGTATGGTAGCCCACGACAAACTCTGGGATCTGTCCTGTAACTACTTGTTGAAGACTGCTTTGAAAACTATTGCTTTTTTCTTCCTTTGCTTCATACATATGTTATATTATACAATAAAAAAAAATTTTTAATTAGTCATTATATAGGATGAAAGACAGAATCTGAAATTGATGAGGTCGAATATTTGGCTAAAGAGATTTCCAAATTAAATGTGGGAAATACGGCTTGGCTTCTCTTTGCAGCTTATAGTAAAATGCAAGAGGAAAGGGATGAGCTGAGACTTGAACTCTTGGGTACAAAGAAACCAGAAAGTGATAGTTTGGAAAATTCTGAGCTTCTAAAAAACAAGTCTCCAGACAAGAGTACACATGTGAGGATTTAATCAAACATGGAATCAGTCAGCTATGTCAGTATGAGTCAGGATTGGAGATAGAGTTATTCAGAAAGGATCTGTAGAAAGTCCTACTGTCTAATGATTGGGACCTCTCTGTACTGCATGTAAAACCAATTAGTCTTTTACAAGATCTGTAAGAATGGAATCACTACCAGCTGGGACTAAAAGAGACAGAAAAGGGACTAATTGAAGGAAACAATGTCTTCAGAAGCAGAACCATGAAAGCTAAGGTCTGGATAAAAGATGCCTTAGGCCAGGGAAGTGGACCTACTCATGCACATGGAAAAGACGAGTTTGCCCCAGAGTTTGCAGAGGGTGGCCTTCCACCCCATTATTCAAGATGAGTGTTACCATCCCAGGCCTGGGGGACTGAGGATACCTTAGTTACCCCCATTGTTTAGGAAGAGTGTTGCTGCCAGGCTTTAGAGAAAGTGGAGCACATTCCCTGGTGTGATGGTCAGGTTCATGTGTCAACTTGGCCTGGGGTGGTACCTGTTTGTCTGGTTGGACAAGTGCTGGCCTGTCTGCTGCTATGAGAACATTCATAGAATTAAATCATGATCACATCAGCTGCATACACAGCTGATTCTATTTGTAATCAGCCAAGGAGAATGTTTTCTGCAATGAGTTATGTTTAATCAAATCAATGGAAGGCTTTTAAGGAGGATTCAAAAGAGACTGTCTTGCTTCTCTTCCTGCCTTAGCCAGCAAGCCTCTCCTGTGGAGTTCGTCCAGACCCTCCATTGGAATCGTCAGATTTACAGCCTGCCCTATGGATTTTGGACTCTACATTCCCATGGTAATGTGAAACATTTTTATAAATTTTATATTTGCGGATATTTCCTATTGATTCTGTTTCTCTAGAGAACCCTAATACATGTAGGGATTGGAGAGAGTCTGGCTGCCACCCTGATGCTTGAGGAGGGTGGGGCTGAGAACATAGCCATCTCCCCAATGTTTGGAGATGTTAGAGCCCTCATCCCAATGTCTAAGAGAAGGGCTACTGTGCAAGCCCTTGGTAAGGGTGTGGTTACTACTCTCTCAAACCCTGAGGATAAAATGTTATTCATCTAATAAAATGTTATTTTTATTAGAACTCAAACCCTGAGGATAAAATGTTATTTATAAATATAATGGAGTAAACCCTGCGGTTTTTCAGAACTTTCCTTCAATTTTCTCCCAGTGGAATTGGGAGCATTTATTCTATGACTGTCCCTCCTTTGTATATTGGAAGCAGATAGCTTGTTCTAAGTTTCACTAGTTCACAGCAGATGGAGAATTTTGCCTTAGGACAAACCACACCTGTAACTGACTTTGATGAGACTTTGTACTTAATATTGTTACTAAAATGATGTAAGACTTTTGTGATATTGTGATGGAATGAATGTATTTAGCATTTAGAAAGAACCTGTTTTGGGGGTTCCAGAGGGCGAAGTGTACTGGTTTGAAGGTTTTATATACCCAAGAAAAGTCTATGTTCTTTTAATCCATTCCTGTATATAGACCTATTATGGGTAGGACTTTTTGGTTAGACTATTTCAATTGAGATGTGACCCACTCTATTTAAGGTGGGTCTTAATCCTTTTATTGGAGTCCTTTATGATAAAAGAGAGAAAGAGCCAAGAGAGTTTAGAGAAAAAAGCCCCAGAGAAGCAAGCAAGACCACATGGAAGCTGAAAGAGTCAGTGAAGCCAGAAGCTGAAAGCAATGCAACCTAGGAGAGAAGGACAGCAGACACTGGACATGCACCTTTCCATGTGACAGAGGTGTCTCAGATGCCAGCAGCCTTTCTTCAGAGGAGGAATCCTTCTGTTGATGCTTTAATCTGAACATTTTCATGCACTGAGAACTGTAACTTATAAGCTAATAAATCCCCATCGTTAAAAGCCAGTCCATTTCTGGTATATTGTACTTCTACAGCTGTAGCAAACAGCTGGAGTTCAAGATCAACACCCAAATCAGTAGTGTTTCTATACACAAGCAGTGAATAATGAGAAGAAGAAATCAAGAAAAAAATTCCATTCATAATAGCAACTAAAAGAATCAAATATCTAGGAATAAATCTAACCAAGGATGTAAAGAACTTGTACACTGAAAACTGCAAAACATTGCTAAAAGAAATCAAAGATGATTTAAATAAATGGAAGATATTCTATATTCATGTATTGGAAGATTACACATCACTAAGATGTCAATCCTTCCAAAAGCAATTTATAAATTCACTGTAATACCAATCAACAACCTTTTTTTTGCAGAAATGGAAAAGCCAATCATTAAATTTATAGGGAAGGCCCCAAATAACTAAAGCTATTTTGAAAAAGAAGAATGAAGTTGGAGGACTCACACTTTCCAATCTTAAAATTTTACAAAACCACAACTACTAAAGCAGCATGATACTGGTACTGGCACAAGGACAGACATATAGGTCAAAGGAATAGAACTGAGAACTCAGAAATCAATGCTCACATTTATGGCCAACTGATTTCTGACAAAGGGCAAAGACCAGTTGATTGGGAAAGAATAGTCTCTTCAACAAATGTTGCTGGGAAAACTGTTTTACCCATTTGCAAAATCAAAAAGAGGCACCGGTGCAATGGTGGCTCAGCGGCAGAATTCTCGCCTGCCATGCCAGAGACCTGGGTTTGATTCCCAGAGCCTGTACATGTAGGGAAAAAAAAAAAAAAGAGGCACTACCTCACACCTTATACAAAAATCAACCCAAAATGGAGCAAAGACATAAATATAAAGCTAGAGCTATCAAACTTCTATAAGAAAACATAGGGAAGCATCTTCAGGACCCTGCTTATGCAATGGTTTTTTTAGTACACACAAAACCCAAGCAACAAAAGAAAAAACATATAAATGGGACCTCATCAAAATTAAAAACTTCTGCACCTCAAAGGATTTATCATGAAAGTAATATGACAATGTACATAAACAGAAGAAAAAACTAGGAACCACATATCCAAAAAGATTTAAAATCTAGAATATATAAAGAAATCCTTCAACCTAACAACAAAAAGACAAATAAACCAATTTAAAAATGGGTAAAAGATTATAATAGATGTCTCTCCTAAGAAGATATACAAATGGCCAGAAAGTCCATGAAAAAATGCTCAACATCATTAGCCATCAGGGAAATGTAAATCAAAGCCAAAATTAGATACCATTTCACACTCAATACAATGGCTGCTATTAAAAAAAAAAAAAACAGAAAACAACAAGTGTTGGAGAGGATGCAGAGAAAAAGGAGCACTCTTTCATTGCCAGTGGCAATGTAAAATGGTGCAGCCACTGTGGAATATAGTTTGGCTGTTCTTCAGCAAGCTAAGTATAGAACTACCTGGCAATTCCACTACTCAGTATATACCCAAAAGAACTGAAAGCAGGGACTTGAACAGATATATGTACACCACTGTTCAAAGTGGCATTATTCACAATTGTCAAAAGATGGAAGCAACCCAAGTGCCCATTAACCAATGAATGAATAAATAAAACACAGTATATACATTCAGTAGAATATTATTCAGTCATATAAAGGAATTAAGTCCTGATATATGCAACAACACAGATGAATCTTGAAGACATCATGTTAGGTGAAATAAGCCACACACAAATATTATATGATTTCATTGATTTTAAACAACTAGAATAAACAAACTCATACAGTCAAAATCTATAATACAGATTACCAGGGGATGGGGTAGGGATAGGGAATGGGAAGTCAAGACTTAAAATGTATAACGTTCCTATTTGGAATGATTGAAATGTTTTGGTAATGGATGGTGGTGATAGTAGCACAACATTATGAATATAATTAAGTACTGAAATATATATCTGAATTTGATTAAAAAAGGAAATATTAAATTGTATATATATGGTAACAGAATAAAAATTTTAAGAAAAAAATCCATGAAGTATACTACATAAACAGTGAAATCTAATTTTAATCATTGGTTAAGAGTATAAGTATAAAATGTGCCACCATCAACTGTTAACGAATGGTGGTGGGAGGGGAGTGGTAGATGAGAATCCTGTATTTTATGTGTGATTGTTTTGTAAACACACAACTTCTCTAATAAAGAAAAAAGGTAAATATATATATATATATAAGTATGAGTGTGTGTGTGTGTGTGTGTGTTTAGAGAGAGACAGAGCCTCAGAGAGGTTAAATAACTTGTCCCAACACATACAGAGTCTAAGCAGCAGGCCAGGATTTCATACAAGGCTCAACTGCTCCCAAGTCAAGGCTCAGAGATACCCCAACCCAACTATCCCTGCAAGGAAGAGGGAAGCAAGGCTTTTTTTTTTTTTTAACATGGGCAGACACCAGGAATCGAACCCAGGTCCCTGGCATGGCAGGCGAGAATTCTGCCACTGAACCACTGTTACGCTGCCCAGGGAAGCAAGGCTTTTTAACCAGCAAATTGGGAATAAGCAAATGACAGTCACCTGGGTTTGTCCTGGCCAAGCATGGGAGAAAATGCAAATACTTTGTCTCCCAGAGCCCACTGGGAATGATGGTGAAGAATCTGACTTGTATCAGACCATGTGGGGTGGTAGAAATCAACTATCATGATACAGGAGACCTCCTTTCTAGTTGTATTTTTGCCACCAAGTTGTACAACCTTGGATAAAATTCCTCATATCTCTGGGACGCAATTTCTTCATCTATGAGATGATACAGAAATTCCTTATGCTTGCCTAATACGTGATATGGCATTTTTGCACAATTGCATGGTTTCGTTGTTTCCCACTACAATCTTATGAGGCAGGATGTTATCCTTCTTTTACAGATGAGCAAACTGAGGCAGGGGTGGGGGTGGGGTTGATTCTTTATCCAAGGACACTTGGCCGGCCGGCCGGGGTGCTCTTTCTCCCACCCTGACTTGTGCTCTGCCTGCCGGACCTGCCTTACAGGGTTGTCGTGAAGATCCAAGTGCCGGCAAAATATCAGGTGCTGCCCAACTGCAGGAGTTGTTGCTGTTATTAAAGAGTGAGGAAAGAAAAGGCTAGAAAGGAAGGCTTTCTGGTGGGTGGAACATCCCCTTTGAGCTCCAGCTAGAAAAGCTGTTCTTTTCAATCCGAAAGGGACAGAGCTTATTTTAAATCCCTACACAACCTCCCAAACACCACCACAATACGTGTGTACACGTGCACACACCACAAGCAACCTGCCTCTGCAATTCCTCTCTGGCAAGCTCAGGGAAGGTCTCTAACCACAGTGCACTGATCACATCTAGAGTGGGGAAGATAGGAGCAGAGCTCCTGAGTCAGGCCGCAGGTAGAGGGTCCCAAGAAAGACACCTTTGTTCAGAGAAGTCTGCTACAGATGGCGGTTTCTGCCAGGCATGGGGGAGGAGCTGGCAGGTCAGACCTCAGGACATTCCAGTTCAGATCCAGGCAGGCCCCAAAGGGGAGCTGTGTCTCTGCTCTGTGAGTGCTGGCTGCCCACTGCAACCCAGACGCAGCTCCTTTCTCCATCCTCGGCTGGCTGCTGCTCCTGAAAGGGAAACCTTGTGCTTGGAAGCATTACTGTTGAATGGCATCAGCTTTAGTCCTTTTCACATTGGAATAGGCCATATGCTAACACCTACCCCTCCTCACTTCCTCTTCCCCACATCTCTCTCTCTCACACACAAACACACTCTGCATCTTTCCCTCTTTGAGTTTTTCCATCTCTTTCTCCTTCCCTTTCAACGAAAGCATGGCCACATACAACACAAAACTGATAAGGACAGATACTGATGCTGAATGTACCTTGGCATAGATTTACCTGATACTTTTAGCCAGGATACCAGAAGATTCATCTACAGTAACTTCACTGTATTCAATTCAAGTATGGGTAAATATGCTAAAAAACAAAACATGCCTTGTCTCAGTTTGATTTGGTCAGCCTCAGAGAGGTTGAATGCAGCTGATAAGCTGAGTTAGATGTTTGCGCTTGGAGGTCATCCCAATGGAAGCTCATTAGTCCAGCCAACCCCATGGTTTGATAAGTATGGGGGGGAGGGGCAGTGCTGATATACATGACTTTATTTTAGGTATATATCGACAAGGTTTGAGTATGTTTATTTTAATATAGGAAGTGAAGTAAGCAGATGGAATCTATCTTCCTGGAGTAATCTAATTATCCTACATTAATTACTAGTCTTCATGGGGATAAAATATATCAGAAAATAAAATTGTTTCTAGTTAGAGTTGGAAGCCAAATTGTTAATTTTTCCTCCAAATTTAAAAAGGATGAGGTATCGACAAATGTTCTCTGGGTGATTGCAGACTTAGGATAAGTTGGCTACACTCTATCCTCAATGCAGCAGTGAGTCCTCTCTGGCCACATTCCCTGGGACTTAGTCAGGGATAGAGGTTGTCTAATGAACACAGATGATGGGATCATTTTTGCCCTTGGCTGAGACATGGCCTAGTTCTGATCAGATCCCACTGCTGGTTTAAAGGCCAATACCCAGGTGGTTCCTGTGCCTTTAGATGCCTGTCCAGGCCACACACAGCTGACAGGTGAAGGAAAAGGGGAGGGAAAAGTGGGGTCAGATACCTTCCTCCACCTGGTCTCGCCTCCACCATTCACCAAGCAGTGTGACCTACCTTCTCTGAGCCCAGTTTACTCCAGAGAAACAGAATCAATGTGAGTGCGTGTGTGTGTGTGTGTGTGTGTGTGTGTGTGTGTGTGTGTGTGTGCATGCATGTGTGTTAAGGAACTAGCTCACATCTGTGGGGGCTGGCACATCTGAAATTTGGAGGGCAGGCCAGGAGATGGGAAACACAGGCAGGAATTGATTCTGAGGTCTTGAGACAGAATATCTTCTCCAGGAAATCTGTGTTGTTGCTCGTAAAGTCCCCTTTATTTAAACTCAACTGGTTGTCGGTGTTAACTACTTCTACAAATACCTTCACAGCAACACCGTGATTGATCAGTGTTTGATTAAGTACCTGGGCGCCACAGCCTAGACAAGTCCTCACATAAAGCTAACCATCACACTTCCTAATTCGTAAAATCAGGTGAATAAAAGGCTGCCAAACTACCCTGATAGGATTGTTGTGCAACTCAATAGGGATGAAATAGGTAAAAACATTTCGAAAAAAATTGTAAAATACTATAAAAATGTAAGCTATATTAACTATTTTTACTTTTATGCCTCTTGGCTGCTCATGTACTTATTCCACTGTTTATGCAACTCAAACTGCTCAAACAGAAAATCCCACCATTCAACAACTATATCTTGACTGTGCCTACTGAGTACAAGTTCTCTGCCAGGCACAGCGGAGGAGGAGTGGATACAATCAATAAAGTCTCTGCCTTCCTAGCTTCAGTGGGAGAAAACAGACAATGAATAAATAAACAAAAGCGTAATTTAGATTTTTGCAATGTTAAGAACGAGGAAGAAAATAAAATTGAGCAATGGGCTAAAGAATGACTGAGGGGAGTGGGGAAAACTTCTTTAGCTTCCATAATTCTATGCCACCAAATAGATCCAAAACTACCTCCTTCCCTAAAGCCTCCTTCAACTCCTGTCCGCATTAGTTTCTCCCTTTCCAAAAACCTGGAGCATGTGTCTACCTCTAGCATTTTAGTTACTCAATTATATTAAAATGAGAAAACAATTTGCATTGCTTTACATTATTCACAGACCATTTTAGCCTAAAATAATATTATAAGCACTAAGTGTGAATTTTTTGGAAAAAAAATAGTGCACTAGACCAATCCAAAATTCTGTCATGACATACTTCTGGAGGCAGTATAGCAGAGTGGTTGTGCTTTGGACTCAAGCATTTCTAGTTTTGAAACCACAGTCAATTATTTCCTAGTTAGTGGTCTTGGCCAAATTGCCTTTGCATTAAGTCTTGGTTTTGCCATCTGTAAGATGGATTTAAAGCACCTACCCAACAGAATAATTATAAGAATTAAATAAGACAACTTATGTACAGGGTTTACCTGACTCATGATACTTAATAAATACTGGCTAATTCTCATCATCACTATCACTTTGTATCTCTTCCCTTTAACTAGAATAGACTTCGAGAAAACAGAGGTAAAGTCTAAATCATCCTTGTATCCTCCGTAACACACCATGCTGAGGATTCAGGAAATTAACAATTAATTGTTAATGAGCAGGAGATGAATTAATACAAAATGAACAGAGCTAAAACCAAAGGCCACAATGGCACTGCACTGCACTAGTAGGTACAATGCAGAGTCCTTCCATTTTCCACAAATTTATTCACATACTCCAACCAACTTCCTGTGGTTTTAGAAGTTAAAGCTGATTAGCTACCACCATTCTTGGGGCTCTGTTGAGATGAAATTTACTTCCCTTAAACTACAATCTGAATTTCTCTTTCATATTGATATTGATCACACTTTTCAATAAGGAGGATAGGGGAGTAAGTCATGACAAAAAGAAGTCCCAAATTAGGATAATTAGTGATAGAGGGGGAAAGAGAGAGACTGAAGAACACGGAGGAACATGGAAACGGGGACAGAGAGGGAGAACTGCACTGCAGAGCATGTGCAATGGACAGTTTATCCTCCAGCCAGTCCTTCCAAGACGGAACAACAGAGTCTCCAAAGACAGCTTTTGGTAAGGAGGGGAGTTCTTGGCAGGAAGCCCTCAGCCCTGTCAGGGAGGGGCTGCTCTACATAAGTGAGAGATCTTCAGTCATACCCAAAGCCATGGTTTGTCACGTATGAGAACAAAAGATTAGGTGAGGAAGGCAGAAGCATTTCATACATGGTTAGCTTTTCCTAAATTAACTGTGAACCGAGTATAATTGCACAGTGAACTCCATCACAACCATTTGGAAAGTATTTATGGGTATTACCCTTAAGTGAAATTGAGAGCCCTAAGATGACCTTGATATTGATGAAATCATTGCTAATAGCACCATCACAGATGCTTCCTGTAGTTAGTTAGCCTTGAATTTCTGACATAAAAACTCTTCTTCCCAATCCTGTCATTACCAGCAAAGTATAGAGTTCATTGTTGAAACAGAAGTAGAGTTTAGGTCTACACTGCTCTGGACCTAAAACCACTGTATTTATAGTCTCTTATTCTAGAACAGTGATCCTCCAATGTAGCATGTCTCAGAATCACCTTGAAACACAGATTGCCAGGCTCTGCCCAAAGACCTTCTGACTTGGAAGGGGAAGGGGGACTGACTTTCCATTCCTAATAATTTCCCAGGAGACGCTGATGCTGCTAGTCCAGGAACCACACCCTGAGAACCACTGGTCTAGAATGCTCCTTCCTCTCTCTCCATACTCTTCTCCTTTTTTCTACACCCTTCCATCACCTCTCCCTCCCTCTCTTTCCCTCCTCCTCCCTCTTTCTCTCCCCCACACACCCCAAATATACATACACATAAGGAGATCTGATAAGAGCTTCTGAACGGGTGCGAACAGTGACAACACATTCTTATGTTCAGTCAACAAAGACTTTCATGCCTGTGATGGTTAAGTGGCCAGTTTATGGTGTCCAGTTTATGCTTGTCCTCTGGTCAAGCAATTCCTGGCCTGACTGTTACTGTGAGAATTTTCTGTGGATTTAAATCATCAATAAGTGATAGCATCTATGGCTGATTATGGTTACATTCAACTGAGGAGACGGCCTTCAACGATGACAGAAGTCTCATCTAATCAGGTGAAGGCTTTAAAAGGAGAAGTGATGATTTCAGCAGTCAGAAGGGAGAATTTCCATTTCTATTTCCACTTCTCCCAAGGAATCAATCAAAAACCTTCACCATAGCTCCCAGCATGTGGCCTGCCCTATGGAATGTGGACTTGCCCATTCCCCAGAGTCACACAAGCCAATTCCTATTTTAAAAAAATCTCATGATATTTACATTACACACACACATACACACACACACACATGTGTGCGTGTGCAATGTGCATATACACATATACATTTGTATCTCCCATCGGTTCTGTTTCCCTAGAGAACCCTAATACGATGCCTTTTCAACTGTTTCAACTAGGGCAATTACTGCTAGTTTTGGTAATTTATAATTAGTTTTGGTTAATCGGAAATAAAAATCATGTTTTCCCCTCCAAAAATAATGATATGATTATAGGAAAAGGTGGAGATGGGCACACAGTGTTGTAAGATTCACACAAACAGGACTAACCCTGGGTATGTATTGTCCTTAAGTAGACCGCCAAGTTCGGGGTTCATTTTCACTCCCCATTGTCAGTAATGTGGTGCCTCTAAACACCAAAGCTCTGGATACCTGCGTGCTGTTTTGAAAAGGCTTATGTATCCTAGAAAAGCCATGTTTTGATCCAATCAACCTTGAGGAAGTAATGGTTTCTTCTAATTCCTATTCGGTACTGTATGCTGGAAACTTTAATTAGCTTATCTCCATGGAGATGTGGCTCAACAAGTGTAGGTACTGAACTTGAACTTGATTAGGTGGAGACGCATCTCCATCCATTCCAGGTGGGTCTTGATGGGTTTTACTGGAATCCTTTAAAAGAAGAAGTACTTTGGGAAAAGCTAGAGAACAATGAGAAAGCCACGAGATTCTGAGAGAGCAGAGAATGACATAGCCACAGGAAGCAAGAGTCCACCAGCCAGCAACCTTTGGAGATGAAGAAGGAAAACGCCTCCCAGGGAGCTTCATGAAACAAGAGGCCGGGAGAGAAAGCCAGCAGATGCCACCGTGTTTGCCATGTGCCTTTCCAGGTGAGAGAGAAACCCTGACCATGTTGGCCATGTGCCTTTCTAGATGAGAGAGAAACCCTGAACTTCATTGGCCTTCTTGAACCAAGGTATCTTTCCCTGGATGCTTTGATTTGGACATTTTTATAGACCTGCTTATAGACTTGTCATAACTGAGACATGTTCTCAGCCTTAGAACTGTAACTAGCTACTTATTAAATTTCCATTTTTAAATGCCATACCATTTCTGGTATATTGCATTCTGGCAGCTAGCAAACTAGAACACCCTGGCTGGTGAAAGGGCAAGGAACCTCTGAAAGGACTCTGCATCATGACTCATCTGTCCTTACCCTAATGTGCTGTCTTATATTTGCTGACTTTATTCATTATCACCTCTTCCAGGATTGCGGCAAAGTGCTGAGCAGCCCTTCTGCTTGCAAGACCCAGAGGACTCCAAAACTGTGCATCTTCCATGAAACACGAATGTCATCATATGAGTCCATTTAGCTTCAGCGTCTTAGATCAATTTTTTAAATAAGTCCTCCCTCATAGTCAGCTATTTCATCTCCACTGATGCAAGGAGATCTGGAGCCAGAGATTACTCAAAAGCTTGAAAATGGAGAAATAATTTGCCATTGTAGGTAGAACTGACCTTTGGAAAAATGTAGGTAGCAAATGGGATAAAACAGCAGCTGCAGCTTAACCTTGCTATAGGGATCTAAGTTAATACAGCTTCTCCATATATTAGAATGCCTTGCTCTATATAGCAAATATGCACCTGAGAAGTTGGGCATAAGTCAAATTTCTGTAAAGCTGAATTTCATTTCCCATTGAAGGAATTTTTAGTTTTATAGATGCTTTATTTTCAGAGGTAAATATTTTTCAACATATAGAGGGTCCTAATATTTCTGTCATTCATGTATTCATTTAAAAACATTTATTTTGAAAATTGATTAGCATATATCCATGAACAAGACATAGATCTGCCTTCTAGACCACAGAATTTATGATCTAGTGGAGGAGATGACAGGCTAACAGTCACTTACAAAACAGGATGAGATGTGTTGGGTACTATGGTACTCTATCTTAGGGGGATCTGGGCAGGAGTTTTAAGACAACCTATAGAAAGAATAGGATGGATTTAACAAAAATAAATTTAAAATCAAAAGAGAAAAAGGCAAGAATATTCTAAGTCAGGAATTGGCAACCTTATTATTAGGGCCACATAATAAATATTGCAGGCGTTTTGGACCATACAGTTCCTATCTTAACTTCTCAGTTCTTCTGCTGTGATGTGAAAGTAGTCATGGGAAATATATAAATGAATAGGTGTAGCTGTGTTCCAATAAAACTTAATTTACAAATACAGGCAGTGGGGACCATAGTTTGCCAAGCCCTGTTCTAGACCAAAGAAACAACTTGTGCAAAGAGGGCAGAATGGGTCAGTGTGGCTGGAGCCCACTGATTTAAGAGGGTAAACTGAAGGAATGACAGTGAATGTGGGAAAGGTAAGCAGGGCAGAAAAGAAGGGCCTTGGGTTTTAGTTTTGTAAAACTCAGAAGCAACAGAGAAGAGGCACTGGAGTGAACGAGACCTGGGCTCAATATTAGGGTAAATTATTTAATTTCTCCAAATCTCTGTTTTGTGTACTGGGTACAGAATAATATAAATTCCAGAAATTCAAATTCAAACTGTTAATATTCTTAATATATTTCTACAACTGTAGAATTATAAAGTAATATCAAATACCCCAGGAAAAAGGGTCTCACTAACATGAGAAATGAAAAGAAGTTAAGGAAAAGGGCAGGGGGGAACCCAAAACTTAAGTCACAAGCTAGGGAAACAGTCTTACAGACAGACAATTATAATACCATTTAGTGAGTACAAAAAAAAAGGGATTTCTTTGTTTGTATATTCAGCAAACATTTACATTTCAGCCACTGTTGTCCTGGGTGCTGGGAACACAGTGGTGAGTTAAACAGACAAGATCCCTGGCTCGGGGGAACTTATATTACAATGGGGGACTACATCAAATAAGTAAGGAATGATCTAGATCGCTTTAGAATCTAAACAATTTAAATAGGGAAGAGTGTCATGAAAGCTTTAGAATAGGGTGACTGGGATGGAGAAAATCAGTGTTGAGGATACGGTGGTCAGGGAGGACCCCACTGAGAAGCTGATTGTCCTAGTCTGCCAGAGCTGCTATGACAAACACCACATAATAGATTAGATTAAAACAATAAGCAGCTATTGTTTCACAGTTCTGAAGGCTAGAAGTCCAAAATTAAAATGCCGGCAAGGCCCTGTTTTTTTCTAAGAGTTGGTAAAGTTTTGGCAATGGCAGTCCTCCATCACATGCATCCTCTCTCTTCTCTCTAGCGTTCTCTGACTTTAGGTCTTTACTGACTTCTGGTTTCTACGACTGACTGTGTCTGAATGTCCTCTCATTATAAGACCCCCAGACATATGGAGTAAGACCCACATTGGTGAAATTAGCCAGAAACAAAATACAGACACTTATGGTCTCAGTAATATGAACTAACATTAATGAGTGAACTTCGAGAGTTAAAGTTAAGAACACAGGATGCCAGAAGACAGAAAGAGGGTAGAGATTGGGCATTTGCTCCTGAAGGAGTACAGAATGTGCAATAGGACTGATTGTAAAGATTCAGAAATGGATGGCACAATACTACTTGATGGCAGCACAATAATACAAGCACACTGAATGAAGGTACAACACCACAAGGAAAGATAGAGGATAAAGACTGAGACGGTATAACTTAGGAATGCCTACAGTGGATAGTTATGGTGATTAAATGTACAAATATAACAATGTTTTTGCATAAAAGAGAGCAAATGAATGTCAACATTGCAAGGTGTCGAAAATGGCATAGTATACAGGAAAAACCACAATCAATGCAAGCTAGGGTCTATAGTCAACAGTAACACTGTAATATGCTTCCACTGAATGTAACAAAGGCATATGACAAAACTAAACATCAACAAGTTAGGAATATGGGGGAGGAATATGGATTCTATGCAGAAGAAAAGGAAATGTCTTCATACAGGTTGTGGTGGTAAAGGCATGGCTATGTGATTATACCAGAAACCACTGACTTTTTACTTAGGTTGGTTGGTATGATGTGCAAACAAAACTGTTTAAAAATGAACAGAGAAGGTACAGAGGTGATTCAGCGGTAGAATGCTCACCTTCCATGTGGGAGACCTGGATTTGATTCCCTGACCATGTACCCCCCACCCCCCAAAAAAAGAACAGAGGAAAACAAGTGCTAGAGAAAATGTGGAGAAAGATGTACCTATTCATTCTTGCTAGGGAATCTGAGAGGTACAGTCCCTCTGGAAGGCAGTGTGGTGGTTCCACAGGAGGCTAGGGGTGGGGTTGCCAAAGATTCTGCAAGGATATATACCTGGAGGAACTGAGAGGGGGAACAAGAACAGACATTTGCACACTGGTGTGTGTGGCGGCAGTGTTCAAGATGCAGAACGGGTGGAGGTGGCCTAAGGGGATAGCAGCTAAAGAATGGAAGGGGGAACTGTGGTGTATACATACCAGGGACTACTGAGCAGCTACAAGAAGGAACGACATGAGGATGCAGCTAGGTGAAAGAACCTTGAGGAAAGTATGTTGAATGAAATATCAGAAACAAAAAGGCAAATATTATCATGCCTTCCTCATATGGTCTAACTATAATATACAAACTCAGAGAGTTGAAGTTGAGAGCATAGGTTATCAGATTGGGGCTTAACGTAAAGGTAGCTTACAGTCTAAACTGTAAGCTCTTACAGCAGTCATATCTGTTCTGTTTAGAAACTGTTATTTCTAAATTCTGATATACTGAACTATTTGTGTATAACCAGGTACAAAATTTATATTTTGGGTAGTGCATTACCTAATTTAACTTGTATGGTCAGTTTATTTAAACTCCATAATTATATGGAATCTTGAATAGGGTATGAGATCCTGTTGGTTTGTACAGGTTAGTGTGATGCCCTGACACATCCCATAATAATTCTGGCAGAGACTAAACTAGTATTTGCAAAATCCCCTTTGGGGGACTGGGGAGAAAGAAGGAAATATTAAACTCCCCCATCTGGGGAACTCCTGATATTCTCGCAAGCAGTGGGAACAACCAACTCAATAGGCTGAGCCCTCAAGCTTGGGGTTTGCCCCTATGAAACTTATTTCTGCAGAGAAGAAGCTAAGCCTATTTATAATTATGCATAAGAGGCCCCTAGAGAACCTCTTTTGTTGCTCAGATGTGACCTCTCTCTCTAAGCCAACTCAGCAGGTAAACCATATGCCGTCCCCCTACATGGGACATGACTCCAAGGAGTATAAATCTCCCTGGCATCCCAGAACACCTGGGATGAGCTGGGACCTGGCATCATGGGATTGAGAAAGCTTTCCTAACCAAAAGGGGAAAGAGAGAAATGAGACAAAGTTTCAGTGGAAGGGAGATTTCAAACAGAGCTAAGAATGTATTCTGGAGGTTATTCTTATGCATTATATAGATATCCGTTTTTAGTTTATGGTGTACTGGAGTGGCTAGAAGGAAGTACCTGAAACTGTTGAACTGTATTTCAGTAGTCTTGATTTTTGAAGATGATTGTCTAACTAGATTTTACAATGTGACTGTGAGATTGTGAAAACCTTGTGTCCAATGCTCCTTTTATCCAGGGTATGGACAGATGAGTAAAAAAAAATAAGGACAAAAAATAAATAAATAATAGGAGGGATAAGGGATAAAAAAAAGAATTGGGTAGATGGAAATAGTAGTTGTCAATGAGAGGGAGGGGTAAGGAGCATGGGATGTATGAGTGTTTTTCTTTTCTTCTTTTATTTCTTTTTCTGACATGATGCAAGTGTTCTAGAAATGATCATGGTGATGAATACACAACTACATGATGACATTGTAAGACACTGATTGTGTACTTTGGATGGACTGTATGTGTGTGAAGGTATCGCAATAAAAACATCTTTTTAAAAAAGACGCACACTGGTTCAGTATGTCAAAACCTTAACTAACAACTACCTCTTTAAGAGGTTCACATCCACAAGGACATGAGTTAGGATCTGAACCTGTCTTTTGTGGGACAGAATTCCTTTACAGTGACATCTGGAGGTGACAAGGGAAAGCAAGCCAAACGAAGAGCTCAGGGCAAAATGCCCCAGGCAGAGGGAACAGGAATGGGTTCAGTGGGCTCAAAAGTGAGAAACAAAGCTGTAGTGGCCAGGTATAGTGAAGAGGAGAGAAGTAGAAGATGAGGTGAGGAGACAGGAGCTAGATCATCTAAGGCCTCCCAGGATAAGGAATTTGGATTTATTCCAAGTGTAACGGGAAAGCACAGCTAGCAAGTGGCAGAATCAGGTCCCTGTCCCTTACCTCCCTAGGTCAGGGCTTTCTACTACTCTTTGCTTCTTGCCTAATCCACTCTGGGATTTACCCAGAGTTACCTGCTCTTTACCCAATACCAAAAGTAGATCCCGCATTTTTTAACAAGCTGCTTTATTTTCAAATAAGACAAACTGTTTCTAATTGTTTTATTTTCTTGAAACCATTTTTAGATGCTCCTAATTCACTTCCTCGTTTGTTTGATGGATTTCATAAATCCTGCACCAGTTCATGGCTGTTTGCTCTAAGATTCATTCCTTGCCTTCCCTTTATCTCCTCTCTATCACCTGGGAACTGACCCTCACAGGCCGTTGCTTATGTCTGGGTTCAGCTAATGGGAGGCATTTGCAAGAAACTGGGAGTCAGAACAAAGAGAGAAACCCAGGTGTTCCCCCTACCTCTCTCTGCCTTGGGTGGAGTCTCTGGCAGCTGTTGCGTCTCCCCATGGCTCCAGTCCATACCAGACAAGCATGCTATGGTTTCTGCTTCCAATGGACGTCACCAGCAGTTATGCCACCTCCTCACTCTGTCCCCTCCAGCTTACGATGGTGGCAACTTCCCTATGTTGCTTATTTATAGAGGGTCTCACCATGCTGACCTGTTTGTCATGTCAACAATTTTGTTCCCCATGCAATCAGTTCTCTGTATTAAACTCTGTTTACAACAGAGTTGCTTCTGGTCTCTGGGTTGGCCACTGGATAACTCTGTTCTCTAGAGTGATGAATGATTTCACAGATTTGGCAAACATCCCTTCATTTGCCAGGTAAACATCTCCAGACATTCCATTTCATTCACCACCAAGAAACCTAAACTTAGTTCAAATCACATTCTCATTCTTCCCTCCCTCCTCTGCCCTACTCTAACTAGTTTTGGAACGCTTATACCAGAGTAACAGGTACAGGATTTATTGGAATTCAGTTCAAAATTTCTGGGAGCAGTCAGCACCACGGCTAGATCCAAAATGCCACAGACAAAAACCAAAGACCAGAAAGGACTTTAAAGGAAAATGGGTCCAGGGACTGAAGAGAGAAACTCAGCAGTTTCTCACTTTTGCCTATAGAGCCTCTCTTCACTATATCTCCAATCTCTATACTGTTATGCCATACACAGATACGAAATTAAAAAGGTTTTATCACAAGACGAATCACCTCTAGGAATAATTAAAACTGAAATGACCTTCTATGACCTGTCCTGGAAATGATCTATATTATTGCATTAAATCTAAGATGTCTTTGATTGTAAAACATGCCAGTATTCTGTGGATGGCAAAAAAAGAAAATAATGTGGCCAACTAAACTTTGATACAGTGCTTTCTCATGATGCCAACTGTGAGTTACATCACGATTTTGAATATGTTAAAACGTGGCTAAAAAAAATTGTATGTTGGACCATGAAACAGAGCATCATCTCTGTTTTAGGCACACGAGTTCCTTTAATCTAGATAAACTGTTTAAGGGAATGATCACTCTAAAAAAAACCCAAGGCTTAGACCTTTGTAGGGGCATCTATTATTAGAAGATACTGTAATTCCCTTCATTAATCACAACTCACTCACATATTTCCAAATATCACTTGGACCATGACAATATGACAGTAAAGGAGGCAGTACTGTGTACAGACTGAAACCCTGCACCGGGTGGGAGAGAGCCCGATACTAGATGTGACTCTACCAACAACTAAAATGTAGCCGTGAACAAGGCACCTAAACTATTTCCTCAACTTGAAAGGAAGGAATTTTGTTGGATAATATCGTAAATCCCTTTCAACTCAATCGTCTATGTTTTTAAGTGAAAGTGGAAAATATTAACAAATCTGCTGCCTGGTTATGATCTCTAAATTAAGCAATGGTTCTCGACAAGGAAAGTCTGTCTCCCAGCGGCATTTGTAAATGTTCCAGAGGCTCTTCCTCTATTTGTTACAATGGCTGGTGACCTTACTGGCATTTAGTGGATGGGGGCCACAGTTGAAAGAGAAAACTGTTCTTGCCCAAAATATCAACTGTGCTCATTTGAAGAAATGCTAAATGGGACTTCATGAGAAAGTGCTTATGATGGTCAACAGAAATTTCTGATCTTATGTTCTGTCTCCATTAAGGCTTCTCCCATTTTAATTTTATTATAATGATTAAGTGGATAGCTATAGAAAAGAGATGGCAAAGCTCTTCCCTAGGCAATGCCTAAGAAACCCTCACTCCCTAAAACTGCTGTTTTGGTGACCAGTTGAGTTTTCATATTCTCTCACGAATTTCTCAAATGTCACTGGTGGCAGGACCAGCCGCACATATAAGGCACTAACTCCCAATATGGGCTGCTAAAAGCAGAACCAACGGGTTTCCCAGGGCCCTGTCGCATTGCTCACAAATCATCACATGAATGCAATGTTATGGCTTACTCTCCAGCTGCGCCTCGGTGGAGCATGCTGGGAAACAGCATGTCATCAGAGAAAATAAAGAAACCTGGAGAACATCTCCACCAACAACTTCTTGTTGAAGATCACACACCTTGTTTGGGAATAGCCACAAATCTAGAACTCAAGTCTCTTGGCTTGGAGCCCAGCGTTCTTTCCCCAAGTATCAATCATACATAGTGAGAGCTGAAATACTGGACAATTCTGATTCAGGCTCCTATTGTTCAGACTGGAAAACACTTCAGTGTAAAAACTGTATTGGCCCAGGGAATAGGTTATTCTGGTTAATTCTATACCCTAATCCATAGGACTGAGCAGCAATACTCAACAATTGTGGATAAAAAGTGTTCCAATATAAATTATTCCATCTTCCCAGTTCAGTAACTAGAGTTTGCAGACACAATTAATCTCTTTCTAATTCTGAATTTTTTTATGAGTCCTGAGGGGCATTATTTTAAACATAAACAACTGCTTTATTTATTATTATTATTTTAAACATAAACAACTGCACATGTAGAAATTATAGGAAACTGGGCTGAGTGGGAGCTGGTTAACTCTGGAAAATACTTCCTCAATGTTGGTTTTATGGGGGGTGAGGTTGGGGAGCAGCTGCATGGTCCAGGAGTCAAACATGGTCTCCCACATGGCAGGCAAGAGTTCTACCACTGAACTACCCTTGCACCGCCCAAAAGGAGACTTTTTTGGGGGGGCGGGGGTGCATGGTCCGGGAATTGAACCTGGGTCAACGGTCAAGGTTGGTTTTTGAAAAGAATCCTTTATATTAGTTTTTTTCAGATTAATTCCTTCTTTCTACTAAAGAAGGATTTCAGATGAAGTATTCTGTTTAATAGAGGGTGCTGGTTAGTTAAGTTCCCATGTATCCACGTTTAGTACAAAATTATAGTTGTTGTTACATCTGGATAATCCTTTTCCCTCTACTTAAACTGCGAATTTTTATCTGAAAATTCTGAAGTTTAAAATTTGAGAAACTCTAACCTTTGGGACACTGTGAGACAAGTTCCTTCCAATTTCTGGAACCTTAATGATTACAAATTAGTTATTACTGGAAATCTGCCTACACAGACGTTTCAATGCCTTGAGGGGGCTGTATGAGTGAAACCAACACGTTTTGTGCATCTGACGGGGAACTCTCAAGGTGGGGGTGGGGGGTGTCTCTCGAACAAGGAGGGGGGAAACCCCTTCTGCTGTCCTACTGATCTTTGGGCACATCCAAGGTCAAAGAAATCGAACTGGATCAGGTGTGGTACCTGCCTCCACGGTCCAGGAAGCAGGAAGGCTGGGGATATGGCCCTGTGCCAGGAGAGCAAAGGGCCCCAGCTGAGGGTATGGCGGAGTCTATGGGAGTCTCGTGTGTCCAGTCCTGTGTCTGGGCTCAGAGACTGACATTTTCCGTTCCTCTTCTCAAAACTCGGAGAAGCACCAGTGAATGAAGCTGCCAGCTTTCTGAAGGGAAAATCAGGTCTCAATCGATCACCCTCTCATATAACATGGAGTGGGCTCACAGTATTCTGGGAGGCAACGCGACATAGAAAAGGAAGAAGGGAGGGAGAACACTTTCTGAAACTTTTCCAGAGGAACTGACATCTGGCATCTTTGCCTTGTCCATTTTTGGAAAGGCATGTAATTCTGCAAAGATGAGGAGGTTCCAAGTTCCTTAAGATGCAAACAAACATGATTCAAATGAACTGACTACCCTGTATGCATAAATCTAAGCCAGGGCTTGGGGAAAGTGCTAGAGCCAATGTCACAGTCCCTTTCGCACGTTCCTCTTTGCAGAGTTAGTGTCTGTGCCCTTTGTTCCTCCTTCAAGATCCTGCATTCCCTCTGCTCACACCCCAGCTGCTAGATTAACTAATGCCAGCTGTGGCTCCTTGTGTCACTGTCAAACAGCCTAAGTGGCAGATTCCCAACCAGATGAACAGGGTACTTCAGTGAGTTAGGAAGGTGTCCTTGGAAGGCTGCCACTACTTGGATTTCATTCTCTTTTGCCAATGTATGAATAGGACATGAAAGAATCCAACAGTTGTCCCCAAGGCTTATATATAAAACTAGACTTCCTTTATTGAGCATTTACTTTGTGCCAGGCACTGCAATAAACACTTTACATATAAGACCCCATATAAGCCTCACAACAGCCCTATGAACACATTGAACAAGTGAGGAAAGGGAAGCTCCAAGAGGTTATCCAAGGCCACAAGCTATAAGGTAGAAGAACTGGAAATTAAACCCCGGTATCTATAACCCACAACCTTCATTTTAAAAGAGTACATTAACTGACTCTCTAACTACTCCTATCCTCAGCAACTTCTCTCTTCTCTAAAATCATTTAAACACTTAGGGAATTTATCAAATCACCATTAACTGATGCACAGATAATTGGGTATTATTTTCTGATCTTTCATGTGTGTCTGTCCTGCTGTCCCATTTGGACTGTAGAGGCAGTGTCTTCTATATCTTTTAGGTGCTGTGGGTGACCAGACCAGGGCTGGTCATGGAAGAGGGCTCAAAAATGTGTGACAATGGAGATGATGGTAACAAGAAAGGAGAGACTGGGGGAGGTGTGTTTGTGTGTGTGTGTGCGCGCACATGTGGGGGTGTGTGTTTAAGCCACAGAATCAAAGTTAAAAGGGATTTCAGAAACCATTTGTCCACACTTTATCTGAAACATAAATTCTTTCACAACCATTCACTCACAGTGTGGCTGGTAAATTAGCAAAATAACGGACAGACAAAAGTCTGGACAAAGTTTGAGGTGAGTGGGACAGGGCAGAAGCCCCACAATGTCAGGAATATTCTAGAATGAAAAAAAAAAAAGCAACGGGAATCAATGACATAATACTTCAGGACTTAATAATGTCGGGGTTCACACATTCCATGGTGGAATCAGAACAATCCACAGCTGCCCCAGGACTGAATTTACACAGATCAGTCTTTGGGGACAATCGTCACCAAGAAGTACAAGCACCCACTGCTCACCCTTGGGCCCCAACTCAGTCTTTCTGAGTTGTATCTGGTGAGTTCCACCAACTTCCCTGGCTTGGTGGTTCCCAGACTTTACAGTAGAACACTGTCACAGCTATCTGGCCCTGTGCCTGGTGTTCCTGATTCAGTAGGTCTGGGGTGGGGCCTGAGAATTTGCATTTCTAGCCAGTTCCCAGGCAATGCTGATGCTTTGGGTGGTGGAATACACTATGAGAAACATAGTAACTCTACGATTTTGTTTGTTTTGTTTTTGCTATAGACATGCACTCAGACAGTTACATCAGTGGAGACACTGGGAAAGGACAACCGGTTTTAATTCCTCAGATTTTCTGTGATTCCCAAATGCAGGTCTGACCTCCCTCTTAAATTCCACATCCATGTGTTCAACTACCTACCAGATGTCAACATCCACATGGTCTGCAAAATCTTCAAACTCAACTTGCCCTAACCGAATTCATTAGTTAGATCCCTCTTTCCTTTCTGACCTATCTCAGCTTGCAACATCACTATGCATAAAATTTAGAAATCTCAAAGAAATCTTCCACCTCAACCTCTCTTTCTACATTTAAGTGTTCATTCACATTGGAGAATTTAAGCTCCCTGGTGGCAGGTGTTCGGCTTGTTTTTGTGCTCCACTGTATCTCCAGCACCTAGAATGATGTTCGGCACATACAAGGGATTCAGTACATATTGAATAAAATGAAAGAATGAATGAACATATCCTATCTCTGAAGCCTCTCTCCAATTAGTCTACTGACTTTGCCTTGGTTCAAGCCTTCATTTTTCTTCTGAAACATTACAACAACCTCCTGCCCAGCCTCCCTGCTCTGTAATGTTTCCCCAACTTCACTTTATCTTCCATACTTCTCTTTGAAAGCTGACATTAACATCGCAGCCCTGTTTACAAATAGCCAATTAGACTTCGATACCACCAGGACGTATTCAAATGAAACATACAAAAACCTTCACATTTTGGGGTTAATGTGGCCATGCACTAACAACGTTTCACTGCTCCTGCAGGGGATCCCTATAACCCAGCCCCTCCGCCAATGCCCAGGTACCTTATTTCTGTTAACTCTGTAAACACAAAGTCACACCATTCTTTGTAACACCATTTTCACCTGCCCTCCATCACTGGAAAACTGGCACTCAGACAAGATTCAGCTAAAATGCCATATCTATTGTAAACCATTTTCCAAATAATCCCCAGTCCTCTGCCCTTCATACACATATACATGCCTCAAGGTGAATTACTGCTCTCCTCTATGATCCCATAGCACTTTGCATATCTACTATAACATACACATGCATTATACTTTAGTGTAATTTGCTACAGAACTTACAAACTGAAGACTCTGAATGCTTGAAAAACAGAGGCTGATTTTCCTTCCTCTTGTAGCCACTAATATCTAACAGAGTGTCTAACAGACAGACCCTCAAAAAGTTTGTTGAATCGGCCTCAATTTAATTCAGTTAACATCAATCAGAAGGGAAGGAATAAACAAACAGTCATGAACTTAGACTAATTCTCTGACCACGAAGGCCAAACCAAAAACTGAAATAATTACTTGGGCAGATAATTCACGAAAGAAGGAAAACCATTTGCATGTGAATAATCTAGCCGGGATTTTGTTCTTCTTGTTTCTGGAATTTTTCAGATAACGGCTTCAATTCTTTTATTCTTTCATGCAGGCCAGAAAGTTAATCTATCACCCACCCATCAGAAACCACGCAAGTTTCAACCAGTTCCGCTGAACAGAAAACATTAATAGAAACCAAGATTTTAGAATTCCATAATGTATAATTACATAAGGTTGTCGGTCCAGCGAATTTCGGATTCAGCACTCTAAAGGGCTGTCAAAGAATGCCAGTAGGTGTTAAGATGCTTTCCTGATATTTAAATAACCTCACGGAGAGAGAGAGAGAGAGAGAGAGAGAGAGAGAGAGAGAGAGAGAGAGAGAGTGAGAAGCTGGGGTAGATTCAGTAAGTGATATCTGCAGAACATTATTCAAGAGACCAGGGAGCTAGCCAAAAGGAAAGGCCAGTTCAGGTGGCCTGTGCGTCTGGGACTTTATGTTTGAGCTTCTTGCTGCGTACACGGGGGGGACGGGGAGAGGGTGCAGGAAACGAAAGGTAATCTCAGTCTCCAAAAACCCAACAACGTGGCCCTCCCCTCTCAAGCAAAACAAAACAAAAAGCTCCCGCAACCCCCCGCCGCCACCCCCCCCACCCCCCAGCACCTGCTTCGGAAAGCCCTCGCGGCAAGGCTGGCCCGCGGGCGCGGCTCCGCCGTCCGAGCGCCGGCGGATTTAACGCGGCCTTACTTTTAATTAAGTGCGTGGCGCGGCGCGGGGAGGGCTGGGTGCGCCCTAATCCCGGGCCCGCCTGACGTCACCTGGGAACGCGCGGCGGCGCAGCGCGGCGCGGACGGCGACGACCCCGCCGCGACCCGGGCGCGCCTCCGCCCGCGCGGGGCTTTGGTCCGCGGGAATTAAGGGAAGGAGAAACGTTAGTACACTTTTAATTGGAAACCGAGTTCTTCTTTCAGAGCGGCGTGTTTACTCAGGATTGGGCATTAGAACTCAGGGGAGGCTCTAATTGAAGTGACGGCTTTGGAGATTATGGGGAACATATGGCCCCACCGCCGGGCTCTTTATCTGCATTTTCTCATAAAACTGGCAGCCGTGTGTGTTTCTGCGTCCACCCTCTTCCATTTCTAAAGGGTCTTTGAAGAGCGGGCAGAATGCGAGCGGTTGAATGCGGCGCTCAGGCTCCGAGCGCCGAGCGCCGAGCACCGAGCGCCCCGCCCCCGGCCCTGGAAGCTTCGCCCGGATTAGACTGGCACCGAGGTGCCAGGCCTCGCTGCACTCGCCCCATGCCTGCACCAGCCTGAGTGCCGAGAGGGAAAAGAAAAGAAAACGGGCTGGGAACTGCCTAGCAGAAGGTGTAATTCGAACTGTTTTGAGCAACCGGCAGGAGGGAGTTGCCGAGGTAACGGGAGATTCCCATTCGCCGCTCTTTCCTTAGGCCCAGGACAGGGAAGCCTCCGTGTGCTCGGGGCCAAGCCACGTACGTAAGGGATAGGCGAACAAAGCTGTCTTGGACAAAAATAACATCATTTCTCTGTGTTTCTATCTCTGTTTCGTGTGTCTCTCTGTATATATACACACATACCCTTGCAGGTTCCAGCCCCAATCACCACCCTGTTAGTTCCTCCATAGACCCTTACTATATACCTCGGGCAGCTAAATAAAATGCAGGATGCACAGTTAAATTTGAATTTCACATAAACAATTTTATTGTTTATAATATACTATAAACAGAGTGTGTGTGTATATATCCAGACATGGTAATTTTTTAGTATAAGTATGTCCCAAATATTATCCCATGCAGCCTGTTATTTTTTGTTTTGTTTTTGCTAAATTTGGCAATCCAAACCTGCTCACTGTACAGAAAAAAAAAAAAACAAAAAAAAACTGCCTTCTGGTTTAACTCCAGAATCTTCCTGGGTCTGAAGATGGGAAGAATAGCTGGTCTAGGTGCTGTCTCTACTCTGTCCCACTGAACTTCACCTTCTTCTGGGCTGTACTTCTCAAGCTTGGCTGCGCATTAGACTCCTCTAGGGAGCTTTTTAAAAACTCTGAAGCCCAGGCTGCACGCCAGACCAATTAAGTCCCCAATATCATTCCACAGGTGGTGTCTTAAGTATTTTTAAAAAATACCTAAGAAGAAAAAGTCTTATAGGATGTTACTTTAAAGTTAATCCTCATTTAAGCATAAAATGTTATTTATTTGGGTATTAATACTCCCCCGCCACTAGATTGTAAGCTTCATGAGAGCAGTTATAACTCCAGCATCTGGAATAGACCTGCTATGTAGTTGGTGGTTTGAAAGTTTATTGAATAAACAAACTCATGTACTTCTATATGTTCCTTGTGTCCCAAACTCAATCCATACCTGATGCAGGTGCTCAGCAAACACCTGTGGATAGGAAGGATACCAGATTGACTCAGCCACTGTTTTTCCACCCTCACAGATCTCTAGAAAGAATACCTGGACACTTAGCCAGAATGCCAGTGGGGCCCACTGACCCCACCTAACACATGAACACACATGTATGTGCGCACACACACACACGCACACACAATGACTCATTCAAATACCTGGTCAGAATCACCAAGAAAAACCAACACATGCCTCTGGTTTCCAGTGTCCAAATTTGTATTTGGATCACTGAGAATCCAAATGGTTTTTAAATTACCCAATTTTCCATATACTTTTATAGCACCAAAACCCCAAGTACTCAGAGAACGCCATAGCCTGATTTGCCACCAATCCTTAGTAAACTGGGCCCCGGAGTTTTCCCTTGGTTACTGACACTAAAGCACAGGGAAATACTGGAAGTGATTTTAACGTGTGCTCAGTAAATGATCTAGAAAATGTTCAGATCTGTCTGGAAACCTCTTAGTTGGAAATCAGAAATGGAATGTCAGTGCAAGAAACCAGAGTCTTCCCTGCACTTCCCTACCCTATGCCTTCACTACATGACAGTAAGAGAAAGTGAATCTCTGATTATTTAGCTCAGATACTGAAAGATCATTTAACAGATACTGAAAGATCAAAGTCATGGGCTTGCTCACCTTGGCCAGAGACTACACTCCTAAAATTCACTACTGCAAAGTCACAACGTTTTCCCCAAAGAAGATTCAGTTAAAAAGGTAGATAGAGGCACAATGTCATCACTGCCACTGAAAAATAAACCTGAGTTTATTTTGTCCTGTATGCGGGTTTAAAAGAGCAGATGACAAGAAGAAACCTTTTAGAAGAAGTTCTGATGTGTACCATTTGCCCCATAGTTGTACTTTTATTGATTTAATTAATGAGGGCCATGATTTTCACAGCTGATGCCTCTTCATCTACATAAAAATATCAATTGGTTTTTCCTGATACCATCAAATAACTCACGGGACAGAACCAGAAGTTTAAGTTAAGTAATTGTAAAAATAACAATACCTTACATGTGCTTTTAAAACACTTCCGCATTCACACATCATGGTGTCTTTGGAGACTTCAAAACCTCCTACCTTCTTTGAGGGGGTATCCATGGGAATTATAGGGAAAGTAATTAATTTTTAAGGAGGAAATAGAGGTTAGACAGAAGGTGAACCTGTGACTGGTTCTTAAAGGGAGTGTAAACTCAGTTCAAATCATCTTGTTTTCATTGCTTTAATAATATGTGAAAAGGTTCTTTGGTTGGGGTCTCCTAGGTAGTAAGTCCTGCTGAGTACCTGGAGCACTGCCATAGCCAGCCAGGGAGAGCTGTCAGTGAAACGTGAGAACAAAATGTGAGGTCTATTTTAATATATGTGTACAAGTTTATTGACTAGGCAAAGCAGCATGGTGCTTAACGATGCAGCTCTGCAGTTGGGCTGCCTGGGTTTAAATTCTGGCTCTTTCAATTACTAGCTGTGGAAATTACTAAATTCTACATGCCTCATCTTCCTCATCTGTAGAATGGAAATAAGCATAATATTGCCTTCCTTGTCAGCTTGATATGATGATTAAATGAGTTAATTCAAATAAAGTGCTTAGAGCAATGCTTTGTGCAGATAAGCGTTCAATCATTCTTAACATCATTATCATCATCATCCATCATCATCATGATGTAAAAATCACAAAGATTAATTGTCCATTTGGTCAATTTTTCCTTCTAGGGACTGTGCAGGAAAAATGAATGCCTGCAGACAGCACACTATTACAGATTAAATATGCTTTGAAGTGACTACAACTAATTTTAAATTATGTTTTTATTATTCACTTTAATCGAAATTATTGAGTGAATACTTATCCAAAAATTAAAGTTCAGTCAGTGGAGAAGAGATAATACATGGAATTTCTGAATTCACTGAATTTTGATCTGTGCTTTGCCCGTAAATTTTCAAGTACCAAAGATAAACTCTACCCAACTCACAATTATAGCAAGGGTTGAACTTCTGTGTTTCAGTATCAAGTGTCCCGACTTGTAATTGGTGGAATTAAGTTCTTATTCTGGCTTATCCTTGACTCGAGTATCCTGTGTCTTTATTTCTCCATCTATGTTATGAAGACAAAACAAATACACTAGAAGACAAAGGTTCAGTACAGAAAAGAAGTGTTGAGACTCAGACTGAAGGCAACAAATGACTGTCAATTCCACTGCTGTGGTACTAACAAGAGACAAAATTATCGATTTTGCAAACCTGGAAGACCAAGCGGTTATAACTGCCTCTTGTCTACTATCCACAGATGCCAAATTAATAAATCAGAAATCATCCACGAAGACCTTTGTGTTACTTATGCTATAAATACGTGTGCTCTTCATGTCTCCTTAATAACAACAACAATAAAAGCAGGTAACAGTTGTTACTTGTTTAATGTGTGTAAGGCTCTGTGCCAAACTGTTGGAGTCAGGAACAGTATATTCTGTCTTTGGTCTTAGTCTCAGCATCTAAAATAGTGTGGATACATGTAGAAGATTAAAACATTCTTTTTGTTTTGAAATCTAAGGAATTTATACCATTCCCAAAATCTGGGCACAGCTTTGTATGTAATTGCCCTTAAAAGCAGTATTTTTCAGACTTCAGGTCATGATCGATTGCAGGTTATGAAACTAATACAGCAGATGCAACCAGCGTTAAAAAAAGAAATAGAATTGAAAATATTACATATAGGGCATGGAATAAATCAATCCACATGCTCAAACTTTCACTCCACACACATATATGAATGCATATACTAGGTCAGATTAAAAACAGTTTTTACTGAGTTGCAGTAAAAATGTTATAAGAAATGCCTCTTTAATGAGGAGTCTTTTGAAAAAACACTGCTCTAGAGGAAAATCTAAAATATTTTAAATCCATTTCTTCACAAATACAAGATTTATCAGAATATGTTTAATACTTGCTCAATGTTTTTATTAATAGCTCACCCCTCTCTCACCCTTCTTTCTTAGAGAAAAGAATGACAAGATCCACCCCTCACCCCCTGGCACCAGGCGACATCTCTTTCCCCAGCTCTCAGCCCTTTATAAAAGTCTGGCTCCACTGTTCCCCTGACATTAGGATGTTAGCTGAGATGTTTTCTCTCAGTTGTGCTGCTCAGTATTCACTAACCCCTCTGGCTTTCTTGTTTCTGCAACAAAATATAGCATTTAGCACGGAGTCTGACACAGTGTCTACGAGAAATATCTGTTGAATTAAAGGTCGGTAAGGCGACCACCTGGAAGGATCTAAACAGATTATGGCGAGTAGCAGAGAAAGCTAACAAGCCTATTCAGAAAAAGAAATAGTGACTTTGGCTTCAGCTGTACTGTGCATTCACCAACTGGGAACTGTCAGGTTCAATGTCCTTTCTTGGCTCAAAGACCAGTGCTGCAAGAGAGAAGTCTAGCCACTCCAAAAGCAACTCATTCAAAGGTGTGAGACATACCACCACCTTCAGACTAAGGGACACATAGAAATTAACCACTACTCCGCCCCGTCGCCCAGGAAAACTATATTTTGGAAAATGTTATGCTCAGGAATAAAAAGATATCTGGGCACTCCAAACAGTTCAGCTCATAAGCACTGTAAGCCTCAGTGTACTAGTCTGTAAAAGAAAGGGAGCTGGATTAGATCAATTCTTCCCTTTCTTGCTTGAAATTACTAATACCTCTCAGAATTGAGTGCAAGACCATTTCCTCCTGG